>DF237358.1:0-83771 GCA_000708835.1 Klebsormidium nitens | reverse complement strand
TATGCACAAACGCTGATGACCGCGACCGGCGCTCTAGCTTGCCGGCCGCGACTCCGGCAGCATTTATGATGCGAAAGCGGGGAGTCTCATCCTGACTAGCGCCAATCTGTTTTACAGAAGGCATGCATGGGGCAAGTCAGTCCAGAGCAGTCTAGAACTGAATGTCAACTTACGAACGTTTTTTAAAACAACCTTCTGCCTTGTGGCATGAGGCTGATCTGCGCCAGTGATTGGCAACCAAAGCCAAACATTTTGCAATTTGCGGCATTCGGAGTAACTGTGATGCGTAAACCTTTATCAAAAGCCCCCTTCCAATCGGTATCGCAGTAGAGGATTTTGTTTTGCCGGCTTGCAGCGGATTGCAATCCGAGTCGTCAGTACTAGCACACTCAAAGAAGCAGCTGTCTCCAAACATTGGCGAGCCACTGGCGACTTAGGAGGCGCGCAAAAGCGCTCTCAGGTCACTGCCTCTGGTATCTCCAACGGCACTTTTCCCAGCTCCTCGTACGGCAAAGCACCAAGCGACAAGGATGGCTACAGGCACCCCCGTGCAACGTCAGCTCGTGGTGCTGGCTGCAGCAGTAGTGGCGTCATTCTGGGTGCTCAACGCTCAGCCCGCGCTAGCGTACCGCACGCTCAGGCCCTCGCCCGGGCTTGACGACCAAAGTACTGACATGCTGGGAAACATTGTCAACCATTACGCGTGCGGGTTCTACGACACCGCAGACCCTAGGGACGGCGGGTTTGCGCACCAGCCGTGCTATGGAGCTGACAGGGCCATCCAGTTTTGCTGGTGAGTACTGATAAGCTGATGAACTCAGCACTTAGACAAAGACCTTGAACAAAACCATCGACATATGGCACACCATTCTGTTTAGAACATGGAAGTATGCCATTGACCAACCATGCCGACAAAGCAAAGTTGGAGCTAGGCCCGGGTGCTTTCTGGAAGAAAAAGGTTTAGAGTTCATAGGGTAAATGTCTATACGGCTAAGTAGGTTCCAAAAGTATCTGAGTTTCTTTTTCTTGGTTGCAGTAGGCTTCGACCTCGTTCCCACCAGAAGCACTTTTGTGGTTCATATTTTGTTCAAACTCGAGGCCGGTTTCTACATCTTCACGTCAGACCCGTGTTATTACCTGACCGGGAAACCGCACCTTCCGGTTGTGCGCCTGCCCAAAGCTAGGTTCTAGACCAGGGTTTCAGACCGGCAAGCCTGCAGTTCGTTCTGTTCAGGCGACTTCACACTTGTTCACATTCTTAGCCTTATTGTTTACCCAGCTTTACAGCATCCCAGCCGATTTACCTTCCATGGTAAGCCGAGAGGTTGACAGAAGCAAACCCAAGTGACACGTTTCCATCTCTTCCTCTGCAGCCTCTCTGGAAGCTCCAAGTGCTCCTGCCCGGCTGCGGCTGGATATACCATGGGATGCTTCAACTACGTAAGCTAACAATTGCGCAAAAGAAGTAGCTTGAACTAAAAACGCGAGATCGTAAGCTGTGGGTTTCATGTTCAAACAAACCCAAGATGAATTCTCCGTGGCTCGCCAACTTTGTTCCCCCGCCCCAAAGTGGCCTGTCAGGAAACGGGCCACTGCCGGAATGGTATCTGAAGTATTAGAAAGGGCTGCTAGGGCTCTGAGTCACAGAAAGCGCATTCTAGAAGCTTGTTAAGAACTAAAATGCAGGCGATATGTATGAATATCCACAGAGTAATAGAGGCGCCCCACGAAGATCGTCGATCTGCTGTGCCTGAATCTTGGAACACCAGATCATGTGGGCAGCTGTGTCAAGGAGAATATGAAGCTTTTCCTGTGCGCTCCTTCTCTCAGCGAACTTGCTCGAAGCAAACAGCAGAACGCAATGGTCCTCGGAAAGATGCTCCGTTGAATCAAACGGCAAGAGCAAGTTTCGGGAGTCGCTTCAGTGGTAAAGTTTGATTTACGAACCCACTTTCTCTTACGAGTCTCTGACGGAGTGGTAAGTTTTGGAAGTAAAAGTTTTCAGCCTGAGATAAGTTTTCCAATTTCGCAACTCTAATACTCTCGAGATCACCTGTTCTGCATCCGGACCCACGCTAAACCCGCGCAAAACCTACGCAAAACCCACGCTGAACCCACGCTAAACCCGCGCCCCTTATACTCACCCACCCATCCCAGGCTGGCGAGCTTTCCGTTCCCAACGTCTACTAATCCTGTTCGAAAGCCATCTGACTTAAGCGCTCCTCCGCTCACAGGAGGACGGCCACAGCCTCAACGCCAACACCGGCGAAGAGTGCGGCTACTTCCTCCCAAACGAGGCGCCTCCGACCTCCGTGCGCCGTTTCCTAGCAGCTTGCCAATGCCCACAAGAAGACCTGTGCGGAAACCCCTTGGTTCAGAGTAACCCCGGGTCGAACCTGAGGTGCAACCCTAACGGAGGGCCGCCGGCGGATGCCTGCAACTATGACAAGCGCAACGGGCAACTGAGAGGGGATTCGAACTCGACGGGGTGCTGCCCCAACATAGGTCCGTGCGGTAGCGGTAGTCAGTAACTGTTTGAGGCGCTTACTGCCGGTGTTAATTGGTGTCAAGCGCCAGCGAGGAAGGCATGGTAGTATCTCTCTTGACACTCGTTGGATGGGCTGAGTCCTTGGAAGAAGTTGAACGGATGTGTATTGATAATGGATGCGTGACTGAGCCAAGAGCGTTTGTAATTTACCTCGTTTATCGAGACACTCAGGCCCGGTATGGACTCGAGCTGGGGAATAGACAGTCAAGCTACTGGTTGCCAGATCAGACTGATGTGTACGAGTGTTCTGACTCGATCACTGCAGTGTAAGGAAGCGGAAAAGTCAACACCGGTATCGATGGATGAGTTGTCTGTCCGATTCCCTGGTTGAGGTTGCCGTACTCAAAGTCCTGTGGACACGATAGTAGAAGCAGGTCTTAGATCAAGGGTTGCTGAAAGAAGTCAAAGTCGAAGAAAGCTGCAAGTCGGTGGCGCGTCAAACAACAAGCAAAGTTGATATGATCCATGGTCGTTTCCGTCAACGGAACGGCGACCGACTCGACGTGGTCGATGGCAAAAGGGCCTTAAAAGATGGAGTCTGTAGGCTAGACGAGCTTCTCAAGAGCAAACAAAATTTTTGTCAAAGTTGTTGAAGAAGCCCTCTAGGGCCTTCCTAGCCAAGCTTGAAGAGGCGTCAAGACTCAAAACTTGGGACGCGGTCGAGTCTTGGCCCGACTTTCGCCACTTTGTCGTGACTAGTGACACGCCTGGTGGTTATTTTTACTACATCAAGCCACAGGGGCCGGGGCGGCCATCGTTCAGATGGTTTTATAAGGCATAGGCAGCTTCGTGGCATGCATGTGGGTCCCATAGTACCCTGGCGGAGCTTCACGAGCTCCAACTCAGCGCTATCACGATCCTTCAATTCGATGTTGTCATTGTCTACCGAGTACATCTAAAGAATGATCATGGCTACTCTTCGATCGACCCGCAAATCGTCACGGACGTACATGCATCGAACAGCGGATCATTCTCTAGAATAGGTATTTAGTAAGCTGAGTCAGCTTATACTAAGTACTGGGACGGGTAGGGTTAGTCTGGGGGTCAGGGTGGGTACGTGTGCGGAGCGAAGGACTATTTGGAATGGTTCTTCTGTGTCAGCTTCTTTCTTGCTTACTATGAGACCAGCCGGCGCTCCGTCTGAAGAGCCCCGGATTGCCCTCGCATCACTGAGCCGAGACCTCCAACTATTTCTATGTGGCATCTAGGGCCGGGCTGCTGTTTGGTTGAGCCGGGAATCCAGACTCGGGCGCAGGGCTTAAGCTTTTGACGGGGCCCGCCACCAAATGCAGCACTCCCAAATCCTCCCGGATGCGAATCGCCAAGAAATCATAAAATCAGCAAGTCCTTTTCACGACGGTCAGCAATCGTTGTGTCAGCTCGAATATCTACAAGAATTTCAAACTCTGCGGCCGCGTCAAAACGGCTGCCGGCCGCCACTCTGGCAGCTTTCACTGCGAAGGCCGGGGAATCTCATCCGGCCGGGTGGCGCGCTGCGTCACCCATAAGCATCTCCGCTTGATCGATCTGACGCTAGTCCCACTCGACCGCGGGCCGAACCCCAACTTGTTCTGGTGTTTGCGCCTGAGGCCAACTGTGTCTGCGCTGGGACGGTACTACAGCCAGGGACGCCTGAATTACAGCCAGTCAAGTTGCTTCAAGAGCAACGCAACCGCAAACCTACTCGTGGCCAGCATGGATGTGTCTGCACTGCATGTGTCCAAGGTAATTTAGTATGAATATAAGTGCGGATGCCACATCGGCAATTTGATGGCTGCCAAAAGAAGATTCTACATGGTTCCAGGCCGGGTATTCGGGTCTTCGTGGAAAGCAAAGTCGGCTTGCAGACACCAGCAACTCCTACTCTTAAACGACAACTAGCTGTACAGACACCAACTTTTCTTGGAAGCATATTCTACCAATCCTATCCAATCCCGTCTTGTCGTTTCAACCGTCAGATCTTTACCACTTGCATTTTCTGATCAACGTGAACATAGCTCACAACTACGGCTTTCAAGCTGGCTTTACTCGATCACTTTCTGACCACAAATGTTCCGCCAGACAAGTTGGGCACGTCTTCAACCTGAAACAAAGCCCGTTAAGAACACTCGTCTAGGACCTCAAACACCATAAGACGTAGTATGTGTCCGCGTTCGATTCAGTTTCGAAGCACTCAGGCTGCGCGAACTTCGGCTGACTGGCTACCACCCGGCGGGGCCCAAACGCGTCCCGCGCCCGACATGATTAACGTCCCGTTTGGATGTTGGTGAAATTCTGCAACATCGTCATGTTCTTCGGGGGCTCCGGCCCGCCGCTCCGAAACCCATTCATGGCATCGCCGACAATACTGGAGCCTCCCGAAATGGAAGGGGCGCCATAGGACCCCTCCGAGCCCGTCAGCGAATTTGTCACGACGGCGGGTCTGTAGTTGTTCTCGAGGCCGCCGCTAGGGGGGACGAAGACCTGTTCTGCGGACGGCGGCGATCCGGCCGTGATGCCGATCAACTGCTCGATGCGCTGGTGGACCTGCGGAGGACAGGGAAAGGTACATGCGTGAGTTGGCTCGTGTGCCAGATCCGACTAACGATCGAAAGAGAGACGGTAGACTTCTTTCCGTAAGCGGAGGTAACAAGAGTCTTGGTTTGTGCCGTTCGTTTTCAAAGGCAGTTAGTTCTACGGGTCCACTTCAGATTAAATCCTAGGTTTAGCAGGAGCAGCCCCCCTTGTTCATGCAGTTTTGACGCTTTCCGCGTATCCGAAGGAAGAGATGAAATGTATAATGGAAGGGTTCGCAAAATTTATAAGGTTGACATTCTGACAGTCTGCTGAAACGTAACTGAAGCTCCAATAAAGTGTGTTGTCAGCAACGCTCCCCGGATGTGCAAAAGGAGGATCGAAGCTTTATCACCTGACGAAGTTCCAAGCATCCCTTGAAATTCGGAAATATAAGGACGTTGAGACCTGCTTTAAGCACTTGTCGCTTGTCGAATGTGTAGGCAAGACTTTAAAACGCCCCCACTGACAGGTGGAAAATGACAAGAAGAATCAAATGCATACCACGAGCTTCACATCAGCTACTGAATTATAAAGACCTCGAAATTCTGGTTGCTTCGTTCTGGGGCCTGCTAGTTGCCTAGATTGCATGAAATCTGATCCACTGGCAGATGACGTGTCTGCAGGCCCCCTGCCAAAGTCAAAATGTTTCAAATCGGCCATTCTCCGTAAGTGAATTGACAAGGTGATGTACTTCGACTGACCAACTCCCTGAGAACGTGACGTACAATGAGAAGAAGAACGGGAAAACGCCCGAACAGGAGGACGAGCTAGCAGAAGAACGGAAGAATAAAAGGATAGAACGACACGCACTTGGGCAGCCAGAGGACGAGCCTTGGGTTCGTTCTGGTTCATGCACTCAACGGCCAGCTGAATGAGTCCGATGGCCTGCTGAGGATGGAAGTTACCCCCTAGCGCAGGATCCATTAGAGTCAAGGGCTGGTTCCTGTTTTCAACGACCTGCACATAAAGCACGGTTTTGCTCTCAACCCACTCTGCCATTTCAAGGGTGCTAAACCACCACTAACTAGTCTCATCTGGAGGTCACCGTGCTTGGGGAGGCGTTATTCATCTCTGGCCGAGGACTGTTCCGCTTTTTTGAAAAATGCAATCCTACCAATATGACTCGGATGCGACAAGCCTTTTCAGCACTTCAGCCTGAGTCAATAGCGCTACGCATTCGTGGTACCTGCCAGTGAAGGTTTGCGTGCACAAAGTGAACGTATACCAGTCTTGCTCAGATGAGTGCGTTGGCTTTTCAAAAGCGCTGGGCAACTCAAAAGTGTCAAACCAGATTCTTTCGGCAGGAATCGTGAGTTTTGTAAAGTTTTTGATTGTGAAAACCTCTTATAATTGATATAGTTGCCGGTCTGCGAGCTAGAAAAGGGACTTGATCAGCTAGCGTATATTGCGTGCCCGGGGTCCGCTAGTCTTTCAAGGTGGTTGGGTAGACCGGAAACCGAGCAACAAAGCGTAGCAAACGGAAAACAAGGGCTGTTTCTAATCCGGCCATTCTGAAAAGCTCTCCTGGGACGTGACGCTCGTTCAAGTTCGAGAACGACAAAAGAGTGGGTGAGAAAGAGACGGGAATCTAAAAGAAGTCTAGGACCAAGAATGGACAGTTTTTGTGTGGAGCTGCTGTGATCTCATTTTCATACAATCCAACGTTTACTGTTTTTGAAACGGACGAAGCTCAAACCAAGAAGACCGTGTGTCTCGCACGTTTCGGAAACACCATACCGATTCAATAGAAATGAAAGATCCTAAAGATCTGTACAGAAGCCGATTGGGGAAAAAGCCAATTTGAACAGCCGCTTCAATTCGCCACTGCAGGCGAAAACGTTCGAAGGATGCGCATGGCGAGTCCGTGCGTATATTCTCATCCAACTGGAAGACGCACTGGAAAAGTGAAAAAACCATGAAGGCGTGTTCTGCCAGACCCTACGATCTGCCAGTGTAACTCACCCAGTCACGCAGGGCAACTTGATCATTCCCCATTTGGAAGGTGCACGGACGGCCAGTAACCAGCTCGGACAGAAGCACGCCAAGGCTGTAGATGTCGGTGTACTTGCTAACCTGAGGGTCGAAGCGGAAACTTCTTGCAAACCTTCAACCGTAGCAAAACATGGGAACCAGAGGAGAATCTCCACGCAAAATAGCTTTGAGGACTACGACGCATGACCTAGTAAGTTTTTATCCCTGATCAGGCTCTGGATGAACGATCCTCTAGCAGCTGCTAGACTGTGAGTTGGCCAGACGACTGGGATCAACCTTAATACTTCTTCTGCATGCAACGACTGGATCCCCACTAAGAAGCGAGGAACGAGAACTTCAAGCACATGGACGGACCTGACCTCACCTGTCCAGACTGAAGGTATTCAAGCGCGACATAGCCTGCAAGCAGAATGAGAACATAATGCATTTAGGTTGCGCGTCGACCGAAGACCTACTTGGCCTCCAGTGTTGCCTGTCAGTACCGGCAGGTAGGAGGTACGGTACCTTTCAGGCCAGAGCACTGTTCTGGTATGTACCTCGGTTCACCACGTGCATGGATCGACCAAGCCATTCGATTGGCTACAAAATCTGAAAATCCTTTTGCAGCTTTTTGTTCGACGCGCACCCTTACTTCAAGTAGCGGAATGCTGTAAGGACACCGGAAAGGCATAACTCTTGACGTAAGCCCAGCCCGAAGCATTGACTGAGAACCTATGTACGTACGAATGGAATGTCACCGACGGGCATTCAAAAAAAAATCAACGAGGTTGCGCCACGCCGAACCAGGCAGCCGTTGCGCAGCTTTGACCCTACATACTGGCACCGCGGCAGTGGGTTAAGGAAGGCGCCTCAAAACCCAGCTGCCAGCCCTCTTTGATCAGACGCTGACACAATATTCGTTGGGCTGGTTCAACTGGCCAATTCAACAAGGTAGAAACCAGCTCTCACTCCGTCATTCACACGCGCTACCTTTAAGGAGGACCCGCCTTTCCTAAACCTTCAAGGGCCCAGAGCGAAGCGAACTTTGTCGAGAATCAGGATATTCAAGTTCTCGGTTCCGCAAGATTCTAATTTACGCGCGCTGAGGGGCGTAGAAATTCTAAGTTAGAGAGCCCTTGCCTCGGGTTCCCAAGACGCGAGTCCGAGCTGATACGGCGCCCGGGCCATCCTCGAACCTGGCCACGCCAAAGTCGCTCAGCTACAAGGAAGCAGTCAAATTAAGCTTGTTAGCTACGTCATTCGTGTACTCAAACGATGCGCTCGAGTAGGTAAAGCTAGTCGAGATCGGAAATAATCAGTGCCTGTTGCCAGTCAAGTGGATGACGTCCGACTGTGTTTGATTGCAGGTGGAGCGTCACGGACAATGACCAGAAGGCCTGGCAGTGCATAATCCTTAGAAAAGACCGTCACAAAGAACTTTATTTAGACGCAACCCGTTCACAAACTCATTGCCTGGCTTGACAAGAACGGTCGGACAAAAGTTGAAAAGTTGCCAGGAATTGGAAGAGAGAGCGCAAATCGAAGTGGAAGACCTAGCAATCAGTATTAAGAGTGCTTCATGCTCGCGCGTGCATCAACTTGCACCCGCAAAAACCGGACCGCTTGCATTGCTAACCTCAATAGATACCAAACCAGCGATGCCAACAGCAATTTTACCTTGGCAGCAAGTCTGTTCTCATCAGCAAAGAGGACGTTCGCGCTCTTGATGTCCCTGAAATGGATTCAAGGGGAGTATATATATACTGTCAGGTACTTCCAGGAATTATGGAGACTACACTCCGACTTATTCCTGCTGTGACGGGGTTGACGTTGCATAGAGACAAATGGATCGACTCTTTCCAGCTGAACGTGCACATCGAATACTGAAAAGACTTGAACAGTTTAATCCCTGCCGCACTGCGCACATCAGCTGTGTATGGGCCTTGCCTGAAGTAAGACGAGAAGTAGTAGCTAGGCTCCAAGAGTTGGATATCTCAAAACGAGAGGATTATTGTCCATCGACCAACACTGGTACGAGGAGGTATCTCGATAATTCCAGACCGTTTGATTCAAAAGTTGGCAACCTCGCTGGCTTGCCTACCTCAAAATGGATCAGAGAGAAACAAGGACTGGCTCGCCCGTAGACGACTCTTATGAGGACGCGAAGCTCAACCGACGCTCATATCTGCTTTATAAAATATCCCGAGTGGCTCGACCTGAAGACACGCACCCAAACTCGATTCTGGCGCATGCAGACAAAGCTTAGGCGGCCTTGCATCAAAGTTTCGAAGTTCTCATTAGGCACTTCTCTTCCTCCTTCGTTCTTCCGACATAGGAATCAAGAATAGCATTAATGCATTTAGAAGCAAACCCAAAATTTGAGATCATATTGTCTTACCTATGCAGAATAGGCGGTTCTACGCCGTCGTGCAGATACTCCAAGCCAATCGTAACGTAGAGCGCTGTGCGGAGGCGCTTGTTCCAGTCCAGCCTGTCAGGGCCTGCAGGAGGAAACAGAACGAACGTAAGCCAAATACCTGCGGGCGATACGAGAGAAGGAAGGGCCGGGCATATACAAGCGGAACGGAGTAGGCATTAGCAGTCTATCTAACTCCTTGCTCCTCTTATAAGATCCTGATTGTCAATTTCACTTTTCCAGAATGAGTTGTGTGGGAACAAAGCAGCAGCAGCAACTCTTACCATGGAGCGCTTGGAACAGAGTGCCCCCCTTGCAGAACTCGAGCACAATGATCCGTTCTGTGCCTGCAGCCGCGTATCCAAGCATGGACACCAGGTACTTGTGACGCAAACGGCTCATGATAGCCATCTCGGAGTAGAAGCTCTCGTTGTTGGGCCCCTGCATCAATAAGGCATTTTCATCTTTAATCACAGGTGCTTCAAGTTGATCTCAACTTTGGATGAGCTCAAAGGGTGACTGCCGTCATTGTAATCGGGATTGCAAACAAAGTTTTTGGACAAGTAATTACCGAACACCTGTGACTTTCGCCGCTGAAAGGGGTATTGAAGTTGCAACTCGAGCTCACCGTGTACAGGCCTGGCACCTGCCAGTATGTGACTGGTCTTTACTTTTGACTTTTGTGAGACTAGAATTCTGAAGATGTTAACACACCGTGACCTTCCAAGTAGCTGTGTAGGGTCTGATTATAACTCAAACCTAGCTTGAAAATCATTTAGGAACACAGAAGAAGTTCAAGGATTATCTTTGTGAGGAGCTAGATCTTACCAGAGAAGAGCTCAGTTCTATACCTGCGATTAGAGGAAGGCTGAAGGTGAAAAGTTGCTAGCTTACATTTACAGGGTCAGATTGCAGGACCTTCACCGCAATGGCCGTGCCATCCGCTTGCATCCCTCTGTAAACTGCAAAGAAATGACGGGCCGTGGCCTGTCAGTTATACCAACTGATCGGTCTTCTCTCTTTCACAGACTGGCTGGTGTTAACAGCTTGCAGCTTGCTCATTATCGGAACCTTCAAGTTGTTTCGTTGGATGCTAACAGCAGTATCAAAAGCGTTTGAACCAGAGCAGCTTTCGAATTTGGAGATTTGGAGAGCCAGCTGATCAGGCAGCAACAATCCTTATGATGAGCTTTAGGCAGCAACTATCCAGCACGAAAGTGAAACAAGAAGCATATCATGGCGCGTTCCAATGATGTGCAAACGTGTATGTCAGGGCTGGAAACTTGTCAAAGTGGCGAAAAGTGCATGTTAGGCTTCATTGTGCGTTGAAAAGAATGCTGGGGCTGTCAGCGCTGCAAGCTACCACTTTAAGCTGGATGCCATTCGCACTTCGACATTGTGACTGCCAAAAGCATGCAAAGGAACAGATGCTGAACATCATGTCTTCCCAAGATTTGGAAGCGGACATACTCAATCCTTGTTTATATACCATGATCAAGGTTCATCATCATTGACGGAGAGTGTTAGGGAACCTCTCAATGTACACGTCTGCCAGATGAGATGAAGTTATCCTTACCCTTTGAGAAGCCTCCTTGGCCGAGCAGGTTGGAGACACTGAACCCGTTCGTTGAGTGGAGCAACTCCTCATAAGGGTAGACCTTGCTTGTGCCATCTCCGGCAGGGGTTGCAAAGGACAAACCGCTTTCACCTGATGTTGGTGGGAGCGCTCCAGCCTGAGGATTAGCGTATCCTGGCAAGAAGAAGATAAGACGTCTGAGGGCGCAGAAGGTATATGATAACAGCAAAGTAGAGACAACCTGGATACCCCTGCTTCGAGTTTCTGCTTGCATGTCTGTCCAGTTAGTTCGAAGAAAAGAAAAACAAAAGCACCTATGAGAGGTGCGTGCAGAATCTTGATTCTCTGCTGAAATAACGTGTTGAATTGGCACAGGCACACACAACCAAAGAGGTGAAAAACTGTGGTCGGGCCTGGGGGACAGGGTCATTGGCAAGACAACACCACGCCGGGACCAAATCTCTTTTGAAGCCCACAGTGTGACAAGACTCAAGACCCTTTTTCGTTTTCAAAGACTGCCTGCTACCATGCATTGATTACCCTAGGGAGCTACCGAGGGTAAGCTGAGCTGCTCATTGCTGATCCAGAGGACAATCATGATGACAGGACAACCAGCTTCTGCGCTTTTAAGAGTCAGCCTGAGGAGAAACAACGTTGCAAAATCGGAATCAGAAAGGTGGCGAATGCAGTAATTTAAAATCGCAGCAGCAGGGCCAGGGTCATGAACATCTGTCTACCACGGCATCTGCCAGTGCGGGTCAGCTGGGACCCTAATTGTGGAAGAGCTTACCAGGCAGTTTGGTTGGAGCTGCAGGGTAGTACGGCGCCGCAGCATCCTTGTATGCGTCATGATGGGTTGGGAGGTTGCTGCCAGCTCCTTTCTGCTGCCTCCTGCTTTTGAAGAAGCAGCAGAGGGCAATGCTGATGACTGCAGCAATAACAACTATAGCACCAACCACGCACCCTACAATAATACCAATGCTGGATCCACCGCTGGAGCCATTGGTAACATTTGGTGATGGAGAAGTCGGAGCTGGTGGGCTGGGAGGTGTCGTTACTCCTGAAGGGGACGTTGGCGGGTTGGAGGTGACCGGAGAAGGAGGACTGGGAGTTGTTACTGGAGTAGGGGGAACCGGGGTGACAGGGGCAGGTGGCGAGGGAGTTGCGACCGTGGTGAGGCTCGAGCGATACTCGCAAAACACCACAAAGTCGCAATCGCTGTCGATGATGACGCTGAACACGCGGGAGGCTGCATTACAAGCGCTGGGATTGGTGGCGGTTGCGCAGGTTTGAGCTATGGTCTCGTCAGTGCAATAAGGAGAAGCGGCCACGTTGCACAGGTACTGCTTGAGCAGGGGGTTTGCGTTGCAGAAGTCATCGTTGCCTGAGCCCCTGTAATACCAACCCGAAGCAGGCAGCAGGCTGATCTTATACTCATAGTTATTGGTTGCGCAGATGTTGGATGAGAGACGCACTCCCAGGGTCGGTTTCAGAGATGAGAGGGCAGTGAGGGCCAGCAGCAGCAAGAAGCGCGACAGCATAACTGCTGGCAGGGGAGCCATTTTTGAGCGCAGCCTGAATGGCAGCAAGGCGCGGTAAGCAGAGAGGTTTACAGACGGCGCGCAGCAGACTGCTTAAGCTTTCACAATGTTACAAGTCCCAATGACGGGCGCAAAAAATGTGCTGCTTGAAGTCCTCAGGGGGTCCTCAGCAGCCTGCTCGATAAAGTTAAACTCAAGCAAGCGCTCTCAAGTCCTGGCCGCGATTGAGCTTAATTAGCCTTCCGATCCTTGATCAAGCTCCGCGGACCGCAATCCCTCGGTAATCAAGAACTAGCGCTAGCTCCATGACGTTACTTTAGGGTACCTTGCACTCAGGATCGACGTACCTCCAACCTCTGACGTACACCAGGCCAGTAGGGCCCCGGGGCCCGGCGCCCGGGGGTTACAGACGCACCCTTTAATTTCTTCCATCAAGCCTGATATGCTCCAGGCTCAGCCAATCACAGTACCTTGAAGACTACGAGGGCTTTCTGCTCAGTTGCACGTGCGTGTGCACGGTGCTTCCTTTCTGTTTGTTGTTCTCCGGCCTGCTCTGGACATGAGGTTGCGCCAGCTGGCACTCGGCGGACCATGGCAGAGTCACACCGTCCTACACGGTGGGGTTTGAACTGGGTACGATGCCGGAGTACCGGCCGTATGTCGAGACCGTGAGAACACAGCGGCACACATATACAAGGTACACACATTTGGTGACTCGGTAGACCGTAGGTTGTAAGTTTAAATAATTGTTGGAACTCTTACAGCGCTGTAGTCGGTCCTTTATTAGCAAGTTGGGGCCTTGGCAAGGACGTTCTCCGAAGTGCCAGCTGGGCCCTGGCGAACGCACACGGTCCAGCTAGACTCTGCCTAGATGCTGTTTGACATGCGCACTTGCTCAGTTCACATGCAACAGGATGCCCATGTCAGGCTGTCAGCTGTGTGTTGGGCAATCCCTCTTGCAGCTATTTGTGCAATCCCTCATGCAGTGCTCACTGCTCACTGTCATTGCTCAGTGCTCACGTACCGGTCAGACCCTGGAAATTCCCCGATCTTTCCGGAGCTAATGATTGGCACATCCTGTACACTCCTTCTTGGTACACTATGTACCGTACATTGCACCTTCCTGGAGCAGATTCGAGGGCCGAGGCTGTTGATGAAACCTCTACCGAAATTTTCTCACAAGTACGCAAGAGCCAAGTTTCACGATATATATTCACGGTCCCTGGTTTTACTACGGGGCAAATTCATGTGCAAGTTCGAAATCGGAATCATGCTATCATGCATTCAGGATTTTGGGCAAGTCGAGGAATATTTGGTTGTTGCCGTTGGTACCGGTACTTTCAGGTACGGTACAATAGGTACGGTATGGCAGGCCCCCTAATTTCGATGGTACCGCACTGCATGCGCAATCTCAAAATGTACCCAGCTTGTACGTAATGAGAATTGGTGAGCAGGGGGTCAGCACTACCAGACGGTACCTACAACCGTACTTCTTTGGGATCACTTGACGCGGATAACTTATAGTGCATATGACCGCCCGCCCTGCGCAAATTGTGCATTCCCCCTGTCAGCTCTCCGCTCAACTCCATTCCAATGATTGGCAAAGGGGATTTTGGTCTTCCAAACGGCTACGATAGAATCGCCATATGAATAAGCTGACTCGGATATTAATCGAATGATTTGCACTGCGCAGTGCGCAATACTGATGATTGAAAATGCACAACTTGAGCGATTGCCAGTTGGCGAAAGTTCAAGAGAAACGTTAAAACTAGCTAGGGAGCGCCCAAAGTCTGAAAAGAATGTCGGCACATTGCAGTTTGTTGTCATGTCGGAGCCGGGGCCCGGTACCGTATAGTTGCTACGTCCGGGGTGCAGGATGACGCCAGCTTCTCTGGCGTATACGTACAGCCAGACAACTGGCAGCCTTTCACTTTTTGAGCGCAAGAACGGCAGAGCCTTTGAAGTGAGAACTCCCCCAATCCAAGGGATGCCCGTGGGATGCCCCTTGCCATCGAGGCCAGGCCGGCGTAGACTTTGGTGGTTGTCTCAATTTCGTATCATTATAGCTGCAAAGCTGGCCACTGCAGCTCGCGATGCAGAACTCGCTCTGATTGACAAGCTGGAGGTAAAATCGCTTCCAAAAGGTCGCGAGCAGCAAATTTTCTTTGCGAAGAACAGTCACAGTGGTCTCGCTTTCAAAACTAGACTTCAGGTTGGGAATTTTCCATCGGCGGTCGCATCCTCCTTCCAAGGTTACAAGTCTGCCCCCTACAACAATGGCTCCCCTGCAAGCTGCCCGGTCGGGCCTCTTGCTGCCGCTGCTGGCCCTCATTGCCCTCTCATCTCTGAAGCCAACCCTGGCGGTGCGTCTCTCATCCAACATCTGCGCAACCAACAACTATGAGTACAAGCTCAACCTGCTACCTGCTTCGGGGTGGTACTTCAGGGGCTCAGGCAACGACGACTTCTGCAACGCAAACCCCCTGCTCAAGCAGTACCTGTGCAACGTGGCCGCGTCCCCTTACTGCACCGATGAGACCAAGTCTGAGACCTGTGCGGCCGCCAGCAGTCCCAGCGCGTGTAACGCAGCCTCCCGCGTGTTCAGCGTCATCATCGACAGTGATTGCGACTTTGTGGTGTTCTGCGAGTATCGCTCGAGCATCACTCCGGTGTCAACGTCTTCTCCCCCGGCCCTGACTCCTTCTGCGCCCCTCGCGACTCTGCCAGTGGGCACTCTGCCGGTTGCCACCCCTCAGCCGTTGCTGGTTTCCCTTGCACCAAAGCCTGGTGACGTGGTTGTACTGTCCGCCTTTGCCCTGGGGAGCGCGGAGTACACCTGCAACGCTTCCAGTAAGTGTGCCCGGTCTCTAACCTATCTGTCGTCCAGATTCCGTGCAGTAGTTGAGCTCTGCACTGTCTTGCCGAGTGCGTTAGCAAAAGCAAACAAAAGCTCCAGCTTTTGGCTGCGCAGACAATCTTGCACATTCGGCAACCTAGTGATGGTAGCATGCATGTCCCCAGTCTGATTTGCCACTGCCTTGGCTTGACGCGTGCGTTGGACTCCTGAGGGACTGTTCAATCGTTTTACTGATCATGCTGCTGACAGGGCAGTGCATTACGAAAGAAACCCCAGAATGACTTGTCCTGTATTTTTCGTTGTGATCATACACAGAGTTGATCTGTCCGTTTAAGTAGCCAGCCCTTGCTAAGCTGCAGTTCCTGAAAATCTCTAAATTGAGGCAGTACCACAACTAGTACAGACCATGAAAGATGGGGCGCTGCCAGTGCTTCCCAGTAAGAGTTGCTCGTGCCATGTGCCTGGTCACCAGAACAAGAATTTCTTAACCTCCTTTCCCACGTGCAGACGCCCTTTTTGACAACGGGACGCTTTCTGCCACCCTCTATAGCGTGGCCAATGGCGCCGTCCTTGGGAACCTTTCCAATGTTGTGTCGCTCCAGGGACAGCGTTTGTCCATTTTCGATCTGAGCAATGGCTCCGTGACAATTGATATGTCAACGTCCCGAACCTTTCCGTCACCGACAAGCATTCCTAGGGACGGTAAGCTAGCCTTCTCTCAACCATTCCCGCGAGTTTCTGACGCCAATGCGCACACATTAGCTGTCTGCTGTTCTCTGCATACTGAGACCAGTAGTTGCTACATGCAGTCTTTGCAGTTCCTCGAGGCTGAAATCCTTCGAAGAGCACCATAATCTCGATGTGGGCTCCTTCGACCTCTGCTAGCTTTTTAGCTTGACCATTGACATCTAGACTCGAACGTGAGAATGATCTTTCAAATCCTGTTCTGATCAATTCCTTGATTCGCCTGCTGTCCTAAGCTTATGCTACGTTCACTCGTAAACAAACGCGTAAACCCCAAACATGACGAGATTAGATTGATAATAAGAAGCAGTGAAAAGAAAGCTAATGCACCAAAGCTAAAACCGGTGCAGGTGGCTATGGCTCGCTCATGCAAACATACTCGTCAGCCACGGGAACTGGCGCTTTCGCCACCGTCAGATTTGCCACAACGAGCGACATTTCGGGGGGCATGCTACCACCCAATGCTCCCTGCCCGGTCTTTGCTTTCCCAACGCAGACCCTGCGTCCGTGGAGTGTGCCGTATCAAGCCACTTACAACTTTTTCAGCGCGTATACTCTTCCTTGAAGCAAGCTGAGAAGATTGTCGGGTTTGAAGAGAGATATCATAGAATCGAGAGTATTATGTTAGTGTAATTTTACTCATACTTTTGGACCTCTACCTGTAGATAAGAGTAGTCACCGCGTGTGAGCTAGATCAAAGTGGACTGTGAAAAAACTTTACTCATACACCCAGGCACTGGCAGGTAGAGAAGCACATGACGTACCAAACATTTCCGACCTGCTAAACATACGCGGATGTGGTACGATGTATGTGGACCCATCGTGACTTCTGATCATTATCACGCAGACCATGAGGCCCACGTGGTGTCATATTGTTCGTTGAGTTGTTATCATATGTCACTTAGAAGTTTTTCAAATCAATAGCGCCGAAAGGCGTTAAAACTCGAGACGCGGTCAACTTTCTCAGATCGAACTTAGCGTTTTTTCGTACGTCATTTGTGACATGCGTAGCTAGTGTTTATCTTTCACTTGGCCATATTCATGGGGCGGGCCGGCCACGTACGATCATTCATGCAGCTCTACGGTTAGACTCAGAAGGCCGGCATAAGCAGCTAAGTTCAAGGCATGTATGTCGGGCAGCGGGCGGCCGCCCTGGCGGAGCTTCAAGCTAGCTCCGACTTCGCGCAGTCGTGATCACGTCGTCAATTTGCAAATGTTAAGCCGCTTGCACGCTCAAACTTCATATATAAACCGCTGCAACGATGTCTTGATTGTACATCTGTTGCATGCAACTTGGCAAATTATAAGCACATGAATTGATTGAACGTGACGTTGACGTCGATCAGTTGAGTGGGCACTAAGCACGATCATGATTCGGAGGCCGGGCCGCCTCGGCCGCTCGATCAGGGCAGCCTAGCTGACCCTGGCCGCCGCTTATATCATAAGCCTGGTACGCCGCGCGCTAGTCGGACGTCCGTCTCTGGCAGTATGCATGTGCAGTCGATAGAGTCATCACTCACTAGCTAACGTAGTCACGCTGACATCAGTATACTGTGGTGCAATGATGATTGCCGGGCGTAAAAGTGTTAATGCATACGTCCCTTGACTACGTACTAGCGACTACGTTCATGACTTAGGCACTAGAGTTCACCGTGACTTGTTGGCATGCATTGACAGAGCCTGTTGACCAGGTGATTCGGCCCGTGATCGAAGTCCCTTTCGATATTCTGACCGTCCCCCTAAGCTCAACACTGCGGTCGAGGTCCGCTTCCGACAGTACGCAATTGAAGAGATTGAATTGAAGAGATTGATCGAATTGAACAGATTGTGACAGGAATCGATCATCGGCCCAGGCTTCAGCTATAGTGGAATCTCGATCCTAGCCCTATATATGTGAAGTGCTTGTTGTCAGAAGCGCACGTACTGGCGGCCGGGTTCGGACGGCCGCGTCACGACAAAGTACCTATCAATTATACGGACAGTTTGCGTGCAATACTCCTGAAATGTCAGTTATTGTACACAAAGACCGCTCCGCCTTTAGTCCCACTGGAAATCGGAGATCCTATGGATCGGGGTCGCGTTCTTATTGAGTTGGACTAGATCAAATAGCTGTAGCATGGAACCGGCGAATAGCCAGGACCTGATAAACACGCAGGCTGTCATTGCACGAGAGTCTTACATAGAGGCTGCCGCTACGTTGGAATCGTCAACGAACCGCAGTTGAGAAGCCGTGGCAACACCTGCAACCACGACGGTTGCAAACCGTCAGCACTTCCCTTTTTTGGACATCTCAACGGGAGCCGGAAGGGCGTCTTTGATGATAGTCGAATCAGAACTGCCCACAAACGCCGCGGTAATCTCAAGGGGAGCTTTAAAGAGATTCACGGCCCCTATTTAAGAGATTCACGCTAGGGGCCGCTGAGTTCTTGTGATTGAGGGGAGTGAATTCGGAACTTGCGTATTGCATACGTCCATCAAGTGACGTCTGCAGCCAGATCATGAGAGGTGGCTGTTCTACCGAAGCCTCAATTAGCGCGATCGAGATCTGTGACTAAAACTCCTGATAGGGGCGGCACGCTCAACCGCGGTCTGCTGGATAGCTTATGCACCCGCCTGGAACGGCAGCGCCTCAAAATGTGCTCCGCTTTCCACCTTCAGAACCAACTCTGTCGAAAGCGTCTTAATAGTACAGATTTGGATTTGTGGTAACCAAATGCTCACCTCTCCTGACCGTGCCCCGACTCGAAGCGTCGCCAGATCGTCCGCACGTGTTGGGCCGACGTTCAGGATCGCGATTGGGGTACTCGCATCAGCAGCCGCTCTGTGAGGAGAGCGAATCAAATTGGTCACAAATCACGTTCTGCGGACTCCTGATGCTTTCGGCTCATATGAGGCTTTTATACAGACATACACGCTAGGATGTAAACAATCGAGTTGGTTTATCTAGCTCAATGTTAGGCCTCAAAACTTGAGACAATCTCGCGCACTCTAAACGCCACCTGGCAGGCCGGTATGCGGACAGCACCACAAGCGACGAGCCCACGACGAGCATAGCGTCCGAGTCCTGAGCCATGACCATACGGGCTTCTGCTCTCAAGTGCTTACACTGAGATATCAAAGCCTTGTGAACGGGGTTTTGTGCTCACATAGCAAGCCGGTATGCGGATAGTACCATAAGCGATGAGCCCACGACGAGCATAGCGTCCGAGTCCTGAGCCATGATCATGCAGGCTTCTGCTCTCAAGTGCTCAAACCGTGAATCCAAAGCTTTTGTGATTTGGGGAAACCGGTTTCGTATCTCTTAATGCTCACCTAGCAAGCCGATATGCGGACAGTACCATAAGCGATGAGCCCACCACGAGCATAGCGTCCGAGTCCTGAACCATGCCCATCGCGCAGTCGACGCGCCACTTGGGAACGTTGTCGCCAAAGAAAACGACGTCAGGCTTCAGGGTGTCGGCGCCGCAATTCTCGCAAACAGGGACCTGCAAAGAGTGAGCTGACGTCATTCTCACGTTGCTAACGCTAGGCTGACTGAGTTCGTTTCAGTCGTCGTTAGTGCTTTTGGAGCATCTCCGCAGATGCTTTGATTGTCGAAGTTCCAAGAAATGAAGCAAGCTGGCACAAGCAGTCAACATCAAGGAGAAAACTCTTTGCCCAACAGCTTTTACGAGTTCAAATTCTGACCTTATGGGCTTATATGGGCGTACAAAGTTGTACACGAGATTCCGAATCCGGAATTTCCGTACAAATTTGTGTGCATTTACTGTCATTTGTACACTTTTGCTTACACAACTCCAAGTCGGAACATCCCGTAAATATTGCAAAGCCCCGAGGTAGAAGATTCGCAAACGTCACATGCGGACTCCTGCATGGCTGAGCACAACGCGTGTCGTCCGCGTCATGGATTCTTGCAAAGCGAAGCGCTACGCACGTCGATTCTTGCCGCTAAAAGCTTCCTTTGAACAGCCCCTTCCAAAAACACCTTCGTCCAAGTCTCGCGCAACGGAGCGTCTGAGAATTCTGGACGGACACGAAGCCCGCAAATAATATCTCCAGAATTGTAGAGCAGATAATAATGCTTGAATAATGCTATAATATATTAGTGCTGTGATGAATTCCTGCAAGCTTACATGAGTGCTACTTGACCCACCTTAAACAGCCCCTTTCGAAGAAACTCCTCCCCAATCTCAACATCCCCGTCCGGCCGTTGCAGTCCGGGGGTCCCGGCCAACACGTCCTCTCCTCGCTCCGCCGCTTCGATAGAGTCGATCCACTGAGGGTTCGTTGCTGCGAGCTTTTCCTGGAAAATGGATAAAGGCAGAAATGAAGTCATGCACCGTCTCTACAGGTTGAAAGCATGTAACGGCCAACACGTCCTCTCCTCGCTCCGCCGCTTCGATGGAGTCGATCCACTGGGGATTCATCGCTGCGAGCTTTTCCTGGACAAGATGCGCTACAACGAGATCAAATGGAAAGACATAACAAAGTCCTGCCTGGTTACTCAAATGCGGAACAATTTGAAGTTCGTGAATAGCGTCCCTAACCCAGGGGCCAAACCAGGTTTCAAACATGGGGTGACAGGGGGTAATGGTTGGGGCTAACGGCAAAGAATCGGAGGAGATGGCTGCTTAAACGGGGCAGCGGTCTCGAGGTCTCAGATAGAACGCGTCTCCGAGCGTCGACAGAAACATTGCTGGCTGCAACTTTGCCCCAAAGTCGACTGTGAAACGGCTCGAATTGCGTCGCTCCTTATATCACGGCCCGTAAGACCCTTTTAAAAGGCAACACGGCGACTGCGCAGTGACAGGGCAACGTACGAACCCATGTTCACGGAGCGCAACAAGAACTCACCGGAGGAACAAGCATAGTGTTTCGCAGTTCCTTTTGAGGAATTCCGAACTGCTCAATGGTGTGCACTTTTCAGAACACCCGCGACTTTGCGAGGGCAGAGACTCACGAGGGGCTGCAAAGCCTCGCTCTCTCCCAACGTATTGCGAGACATTTGATGGCCATTTGCGAGGATGCTGAGAGTTGAATCCGAACATGCTCCGTGCCTTACTTGGAACATTTGTCGGTCGGTAAGGTCCTGGCAGTTCATGCAGACGACGTGATGGGTCGTCCCGTGGAGCTCCAAGGGACTGCTGCCACACGCATGATGTAATCTGCACAGATTCTATGCTTCAATCGGTTTCTGTGCCAATTGAAGACGGTAGAAAACCGTTGTAGGTGAGACCAACTACTAAAAAACAGAAACCCTCTTCTGACGTGGAGGGAACGGATCGTCCTTGATAAAGCAACCAAACAAAGGGACGTTGTTGTGACCACGTGGAATCATGTAACAGCGGAGGCGGTACGAAGAGGGTGAAAAAAATCAAGGATCATTTGGACCGGATCTGCTGAAAATTGTGTCCAAATAGCCGACTCCAAATGTTTAAGGAAATAAACCATCGACGTCGGAAGCGTCAAATGACTCCACAAAGAGCGCAACCGCAGGCCAGTATACATTGAATCACAACGCCCTTGCGCAATCCAGAACATCCGGATTGGCACCTAACTCATGTTGCGCCGTCTTCAAAACGAGAACCGGGGAGAAGACGGAAAAGCAACTTACAAGCTGCAATTGACAATGAGGTTCCATTTACCTTCGGAATCCCAGTTCGAAACGCCCTCAAACAAATCTCAAGGCAAGAACGTTTTCAGACATGTACCTGTCAACATTTTGCGTTATCATACCCCCACGCACCCGCCCCCGTTCCTCCAGCGTCGCCAGCGCGCGGTGCGTCTCGTTGGGCTGAGTCCCAAAGAAACGGCGCCACCCGAAGTAGCTCCGGGCCCAGTAGCGTTGACGGCTCGCGGCGGAACGGACGAATTCCTGCAAAAACGGAAACGGAATGAGACAGCGGAATCCGGGCAGATGGCTGGCATTCAACGAAAGAGTGAAAGAAACGGTGCCAGCCGAAGTACCTCCGGGCCCTGTAGCGTTGACGGCTCGCGGCGGAACGGACGAACTTCTGCAACAACGGAAACGGAATGAGGCAGCGGAATCCGGGCAGATTGCCGGCATTCGACGAAGGGGTCAAAGAAACGGTGCCAGCCGAAGTGACTCCGGGCCCTGTAGCGTTTGCGATTGGTGGCAGAGCGAACGAATTCCTGTGCGATAAGATACGAATGTGATCAGACGTATCGTCAAAAGAATGGGTTCCTGAGGAGAGAAATGAACGAAAAAGAGGGCAAAAATATGTCGCCAGCCGAAGCAGGGCCGAGCCATGGAATGCTGACGGCTAATTCCAGCGCGGGTGAAAGCCGGCAAAACGGAAACGGATTCAAGGAAGCGGGGTCTTCAGAACAGCGTTGGCATTTGAGAATCAAGTCAAAAGGTAACGGCGCCAGCCTGCGGCAGCCGAAGTAGTCGTGCCCAGTAGCGGTTGTCGGCTCGCAGCGGAACGGACGGAATCCTGCCCGACGGAAATGGACTTGTATAAGAGGCGTTTACCTGTCTCAAAATCGGCGGCATTCGCCAAGAGAATCCGCAGAGGACCAGTCAAAGTAAGACCAGGCCCAAAAGCGTTGTTGGCTGGCGGCAGAACAGACGAACGGGAAAGATATTGAGGAATTGTATTTGAGGTTTAAAATTGAGGCGACGATTGTTTGCAGAAGAGGGGATAACCAGAATAAGCTGCGTACGGCAGATCAGACAGAGTTTTGTACAATAGAAACGGAACGAGGAAGCGGAAAGACCTTTCGACATTTCAGAAGAGGGATCGACTCGAGTAAGGTCTAGCCTGATGGTGGGACCAAAAGGGACTCTCACAAAAAGATTGATAACAGACAGAAGTCAAGTCAAACTCGGGTTGAGAGTTTTGAGAGACAAAGCTGCGTCCGTTGAAGAGCTGAGAGGTCAGCGCAAACAGGACCAAGTATTCGTGCCTCAGCGCCATTCTGGCCAGGGGTGGATCGACATATCACGGCTGGAAGGAAGACGGAATCGTAGATACAACGTGACAGCTCGTTGAACCGGAATCAAGAAAAAATCGTAGATTCAATGTGTCTACTCGGTGAAGCGGAGTCAAGGGGGAGATCAACAGTAACGACGTAGCTTTCTTCCAAGCAGCGCTGACGGCTTGCGGCTGACCGTGTTCATTGCTCCGCTCCGTGTCCGGAAGTCCCGACAGAAGATGGCAACAAATTCTTGAGAAGAAGTCCACAAAGTCCAAACTTCAAGGGCAGCCCATGTGTATCCACATGTATTGCTCACAAATCCTTCACCGCTCGACGACATACTGTGGGCGCTGTGTGTTAACAGGTTCCGAAACCGATGAAAGCAGCTGCAATAAGTACTGGTTAAAGTAATCTGGCCGTGTGACCGAGTTTCGAGATTAGTGGTTGCAGAACTTGGCATTCGAAGCAGATTTTGCACCAGTTGCAGATCTCGAGGCACTTCATCTGATGGCACAATTTGAGTACACCGAGCCCAACTTTCCGATCGGCTCAAGTCGGATTTAGAGTCCGGCAGTCGAGTATGATCTGTTCCCAATGTTTTAAGCAGCTCTTATGAAAGGCAGAGCGAAAGCAGAAAATTGTATTCGACAGTGGCTGTAAGGGGACTGATAAGAAGACCCAATGATCAGAATAACCCACGGACGACTCAACGCCAGCATTCACAGTGTCCCCGCTTGCCCGCCTCTAAAATCGACTATTAACATCACCAGCGAAACAACGGAGATACGCAAACAAAAGAGTACATATTTGACCTCCTGACGAATTTGACACCAAGCACTTCTTTCAAGGCCTATGATCCTAGTGAATGCTCTCACCTGGTGCGTCATGGGCTTGAACCCCGTGCTATAAGCGCCCGTCGGGCTCCGATAATCCGGGATCCCGCTCTCAGTACTCACCCCCGCTCCCGTTACTATCAACAACTTTTCGCTCTCTACTATGAAATCATGCAACGCCTGGATCTCTTCGTCAGTTGGGGGGGGCGCAGAGGGGGTAAATGCCTGCTGGTTTTTCCCCCACAGAACGTCCTTCACTGCTGAAGGGTTGGCGGAAGACTGACTTGCAGCTTGATCAGTGTCTACTCGTTTCAGGGTTTGAAAGGCCAAACCATCGGTTCCGGCTAAACCCTCGGTTCCGGCACCGTGAGGAGTTCGGACTGAGACAGAGGCGTCATGCATTTCCAGCTCGGCATTTCCAGTAGCGTAGGATCTAGTGACTGAGGTCAGAAATGGTGTTGCTGAATTCTGAAAGGAAGTGTTTATGGAAGGGTTATACATGGGTGGTTGACAGGAATCGAGTGGAATGGGGGCCCTAATTGTGCTGCCATATGGAGGAAATGACGTAGGCGGTGTCGTTGATTGCAAATGTGACTGAAGCGAATACACATGATGTGTTCTGCTTCTTTGCAGGAGTTGGCAATCAATGAAACTGACGAAAGAGTGCCTTTTGGAGTGGTCAGCTGCAGAATGGAAGTGACGATGGCCTTCTGAGGGCGCAATGCTTGCTGACGCATGCGAGCACAACACCCCCTGCGGTGGCACCTGGGTTAAACATCCTGGGTTACTAGCTGGCCATGCAAACCCCCTGCTTAACATCCGGGTTACCTCCCTTTCCACAAACGGGTGCCGCTGCTGAATCAAGACTGCCTCAAGAGACACAGTCTTCGTTGGTCCCCAACGCTCTGAATACCTCTGAAATCCGCCCCCGCACAGCTGTCGGCTTACGGAGGCCAGGCGCGGGGACAGCATTCTTGCGATTTGCCCTGAGGTCTAGCTCTTCTCTTCCAAGCACGCCAAGAGCACTCCAGCACGTTGCTTGAGGCTTCACAAAGCGGGCCTGATTTCACTTCTTCTGAGCAGGCTGTGGGGGCCTCAAAATCGAGTCCACCAGCCTGGATATGCTTCACCAAAACCCTAATTCCAGAGTTCTCCGACAAAAACCGCGAATTACCCGGCCCGGTACCCTGCCTGACAGTGAAGGGGGCCAACCGGTCACACTACACTGAGCGACACCCAATTATCGGTTGGCTGGCATTAGCGCGCCTCCCGGCGCTCTCCCCCGAGCACCGAAACGATGACTGCCCAAAGAAGGTGACGTGGGAAGACGAGAGGCAGGAACTTTTAACCAATCAGCGAGCTCCACCTTCGCGCCATAAGCTTTCAAGAAGCAGCTCTCATGCAGTGCAGCTTGCAAAGTTTTGCAGGTTTGTACATGTTTTGCTGCAATCAGGATCAGACAGCGCGCTCTTGTGAAGAATTCCAGCGAAGTGATTGAGTTTCTAAAGTACTTGGTAATGCGCAATCTAATCTGCTCGTCAGACCGTGCGGTTCTGAGGCTTCTGGCCCACTTTTGTTAGCCACGTTGGCTTTTGGTGCACGAGGAAACGAATTGAAGTGAGTCTGCAGGGCTTTCTACGCTTACACATTCTGGTCAGGAAGGCGTGCATTTTGGGTAAGGTCAATCGGAGCAGAGAGAGTGGGCCCTTTCAATTGCATGCGCATATTAGATAACTTCGAAGTGGCACAACTTTAGATTAGCTGGTCATTATTAACTTTCATTGGAACTTCTTGCATTGCGAGTCTGTAAGGATCATGGCTCCCCGCCGCCAATCCAAGCGGGGCAAAGAGCATGCGGATCTTGCCGTTGACACGAGCACGACAACAAGAAGCAAGCGGATAAAAGCAGAGTCTGATCCCCTATCTGGGGATCAACCTACTGACCAAAAGGCAGGCAATGAACAGACGGTGGGCATTTCGCCACCTGGCGGTGCAGTGCGAACGACCAGGAGCTTGAGGGGTGTGAAGAGTCAGCTGCAAACGCCGGACAATTCCAAGGTGTCTGAAAGTGAGTCTGGGCCTGTGTCCAACTCTGAGCCTTTGTCCGAAATATCGAAGTCGAAAAGTGGGTCCAAGGTGCCTGAATCTGAGACTGTTTCTGAGGAGCCAGAGAATGAGCGGACGAAGAACGAGAATGGGGAGGAGTTGACAGAGTACGAGAGGGCGCGCAGAGAAACAATGGCGAAGAACGAGGCCATGCTGATGTCACTGGGAGTGACAGAGGCTGCGGAAGGGCTGGGGGCGTCAATCCAAGCCAAAAGGTCAAGGTAAGAAAAGCTGTCGTTCTTGAAACGTGATCTGATGCATATTCTGGCAGTGTAAATTATCAGCAAAGAGCTTCGGGTTAATGTGAAGGGAAAGCTACGGAGGATCCTGTGTGGGGGCATCAATGCAGGCTAGCAGGGCGAGTTTGAAGAGCTCAAGCCTCATTGAACTGGTGGGAAGAGATGAGCAAACGTTGAATCTTTTGTGCATTTTGGACCTATCCTTGCTGTGATGATGCTAGAAGAGAAAGTGAAGTTGTCTCCAAGAGTTGGGTGGGAAGAAAGAGGGCTTGGGGAGGGGCCGAAGTCTACGATAAGGGACAGCGGGCTTTCCCAGGCATTAACCAGCCGACAGATCATAGCAAGAAACACATTCACGCCTTCTCTGATGAATCATGAGATATGAGTGTTCGGCCAGAGACTGGAGCAAGTTCCCCGTCTTTCAACCTCAGAGATCTGGTTTGGAAGCTGGGGAGGATGATTTGAAATTTCTCGTTAACATTTTGAGAGGGCCTGTGATTTCTCAGATGGTTTGGACAGTGGGAGGTTTTGTCCATTTTCTCTTTCCTTGGCTTTTACAGCATGGGATGCCAAGTGTTGCACTTGAGCGTGGAATTGAGAACCATGACGCTTTCGCAAGAAATTTGTTTGTTGTGGCCTAGTGCACCACATACCACACGGATAGTAAAGTAGCGAGCGAATGGCCTGCTGCATTGCCCATAATGCACGCATGCGCTTTTTTCCAAAAGCTGCGCTGACTTGTCGACCGTGAGACCATAAACCACAACTGTCACTATCTTGGGTTGTTGAGGGACAATAGTATTGCAGGTTGTGCAAGCCGTCACTTGCAGGATTTGTGCAAGTAGATTATTTCGCCTGGAGAGAGCGGCTGCCAAGGGCCTTTCAACGGTATTGTCAAACTAAACACTGTTCAAAGCCCGCGTGGGGACCTGTTGAAGGCTTTAAGCCGCATTTTGATTCGTCTAAGTCGATGAATATATATTGGATGCAGGGCGGCCGCCAAAGGGTTGCAGACGGTGCGAGCAAAGAAAGAGAAGAAGGAACCGGTGGAAGTCCGGAGGTCGTCTAGAATCCAGGTTGGTTAAACTTTCATATCCTACGGTTCTTGGATAGTCCGGCTTCCAGATCAAGAAGTTCAGTGTTTTTAAGGATTTGATTAGGGGTTTCGGGGTTACTCTGACGAGAACTCGCAGACGAACTGTCCAGATCTGTGTAAAAGTGGACATCGAGGGTTTCGATGATCACTACTGTTTAGCTGCTTGAGTAGCTTGACTCGCTTTTCTGCTCGAATCCACAGTTTCCAGGACACCCTAAACCGATCCAAATTAGACCTGCAAGGGATCCGAACCCTTTGACGTGTGGGAATCGGAACTTGGTGACCTCTTCCATTTCATGCAGCACAATCCAAACCGATCAGAAGATCGGACTTGAAGTTTGCAAGAACCTCGACTTCGACAAATCCCAGTCTGCTCAATATTCCAGTCACTCCTCTCAAACCAGCTCCGCTTCAAGCAATCAAAACAAACGGACCATAAGAGATCCAAGTTCTTTGATGTATCGAATCGGCACCCGGTCAATTCTTTCCATTCCAGCACATCTGGACCGACCAAAAAGAGTCTGCTTTTTCAACGTTTCAAAATCGAAACCGGGTACTGTTTCAGTCCACCACATCCTAGACCATTGTTAAGCTCCAACGTTTCGAACTTGAATGCAATGCCGGTCACTTTTTCCATTCCAGCACATTGCGCCCGAGTCTCTCGGCATCGAGCGCGAGAACCGCGACGGCTCCGTCGTGCTTCACGGGCAGGAGGCCCCGTTCCGGCGGCCGGCGGCAGCGACGCCAGCCCCGTGGGAGGAGAAGCGGCGGATACAGGGCCCCATCAAATTCGAAAGCAGTAACACGGACGATCCGGCGTCGGACGCTGCGTTCTTGGACGTTTTGAAGCGGTTGAGGGACGACCAACCGCTGAGGAAGAGGTGGGTGTAGCATCTCGAGTAGTGAGGCCTTCTGCTGAAAATCATGAATCAAGGACCATCGACGTTTGACGCCAATGGGTGAAACGGTGGATCAGAATGACCGGCCCTTGAGAAAAGTGAGGGCGATCGGGGGTGCTGGGCAGAAATCTTCGAGCTGCGGCATGAGGGTTAGTGCTGACAACTAAGTCTTCGAAATCTCTGGGTTGTGGAACAGACCTCGTCCCGCGTTGCGGGGAGTAAAAGCGGTTGCTCTGCGAGGTTCATTGCGGTCGTACTCGTTGAATCAGATTTTCGACTGGTTCGATTGTGACTTCAGCAATAGAAGCAGCGGTTTTACTTTCGGAAAGATCCAACTTTTAAAAGCAGAGAAAAAAAAAGGTCCCGGATGGAGGTGATTGTGAACGATATGAATCTAGATCAGCAGCTTTCGCACAGTGATGACGACAGCAAAACTGATTTCACAAATACGGCTAAGCCACGGAGAACCCATCAACGGAATTGGCAGGCCAGTCCTTTGGTGATCTGTCGGCTACTTGAGGTGGTCATATTACCTTCGGGCTATTGATGACGCCAGGTCGTTCTGTTTTGGTTCACTGCCGGAAGCCTCGTCGGTAGGTCCGCAAAGCTGACGCTCCGCAAGAGCGATGTGTTGCAGCTAGTAACGCGCACAACCTGGTCAAGAATTGAGTGAGCGGAAATTACTGAAAAGGTGTTGATCTTACCTTTGGTGCAGAGCGGCGGAAGCCTCAGCTGTGGATTTGGCCAAGCTAACGCTGCGCGAGAGACACGTGGCCTGGGTAGTGACGTCAGACTTCTGCCGACAACCAAAGGGTTTTAAGCTCGTCGAAACTTCTTCTTTGTGCAGAGCGGCGGAGATTTTATCCGTGGATCCGACCAAGCTGACGCTGCGCGAGAGTGACGCGGCGTGCGTGTTGACGTCAAACTCTTGCCGGTTTTGGATAGAATTTAATGGTTATCTATCAATTTCTTCCTGTACAGAGCGGCGGAAGCCCCATCCGTGGATCCGACAAAGCTGACGCTGCGCGAGAGTGACGTGGCACGAGTGGTGAAAGATCGCATATTTGCTGTGGCCTTTTTTCCCACGACCGAGAAAGTGATCGTTGCGGCGGGGGATAAGAGCGGGGGGCTCGGGATCTGGGACGTTGACGCGAAAGACACGGTACGTTTCAGTAATCGAGAGTGGGTTACTTTGGGAAGAACTGCTTGTTTTTTGTAGTGGGTTGTCTGTGAGAAGATATGACATGTTTTGAGACTGGGTATTGGAGGGGATTTTGACGAAACTGGTTTTGGCGGCGGGGAAAAGAGCGTGAGTCGTCGGATATTGGGACGTGGAGGCAGGCATCCGGTTGCGTTAAGGTTGCAATTCTAACAGACTTTGGTGTTGGGTTGTCTGGGGTATGTTCTGGAAAAATATCCCCAATATACGGATTGGTTTCGGTGACGAGAGTGAATACATGTGGACTCTCTCGCTTGATACTTACTGCGCACTCTGCGATACCTGGTGGCTTCCGCTTTGTAATCCAGACCAGTAAACGCATGCATTACAATGCTCTCCATACCGCTGTAAAAACCCGTTCCGTTGTAAGAAGAGAGTCAAAGTTACCGTGTCCACCGCTCCTACACGATTTTTCTAAAGATCGTTTCTCTATTTCTGCAGTCAAGTGTTCTTGAGAAGCCATTCTCTCGTTGCTTTCATTTCCTACAGTAGATGCTCCTTCGAGTGGCCTCTAAAAGTCGAAAAAATTCCGCTCCCTGAGACGTAAACATACTTCCATACCCTACCCGACGGCCTTTTAACTTGGTTTGTGCCCTTTGTTGAGTTGGGGGCCAGTCTCTTTTCTCTTGGACATCATGACCCATCCGCTTTCTCCTCCCTGGAGGAGCCGGCTGTTGGATCGGTTTGCACTTAGTGAAGCCTATTTTTCAGGCCCTCAATTCTGCACCCGGCTCCTCTCGTTACCAACTTCTTGCTTTGTGTATGAACTCAAAGATCATGCACTTTCAAAGCCACAGGAGTCTGCCCAGAAGACGGCAAGCAGAGCCCCCAGTGGGAAAGCTTACCACACACGCCTAATGTGAAAGCATGTTGCAATGTTTACCGTCATTATACGATTGCACAGCAAGCCGTCTGCAAGTACAATCTGAGGTCTTCAATCTACGCAGTCGTTGACAACCTGGTCCCTCCCATTACAGAACGACGGCGTCCACGTGTTCAACGTGGGGCCAAAACCCATTTCGGCGCTCGCCGTGTCGAACCGCGACTGCACCAAGCTCTACTCGTGCAGCTTCGACGGCTCCCTCCGCGTTCTCGACGTCGAAAAGGGCGTTTTCGACGAGGCGTACGTAGACGAAGAGTCGGATTTCAGCGCGATGAGTCTCGGGCCAGTGGACGGCGGCCACGTGGCGTACGTAGGGGACGGACTGGGCGCGCTCACGGTCGTCGATCTGAGGGCATCGACGGCCCAGGTGACGTACCAGATGCACGGGCGGAAGATCAACACCATTGACGTGAGCTGCGGATTTAATCATCTTCCCTTTTCATTCTCAGGTCCTGCTCTCGCTTCCGTTTAGATCACGATTGAGTTTCCCGTCCTCGTCCCCATATAGGTTCCAAATTTCACCTTTACTTTGCAGCTTCCGGTTATGCATCCCGCGTTCCGATTTCCGCTTTCATCTGAGATCGAACGTAGCTCTCCTTTTTGATTAAAGTGGAGGACTGTCAGCAAGCTTCGTGGAGCTGTTGCGATGTTTGTCAGACGGGTTTGCTTAAGCTGCCGAGATCTTGGACACATTCCGTGAGCTCTATTATATGATTCCTAACCTCAAACAGTAAAGCCTGTTCCACCGCTCGCATGCGCACTTATGACGTAGCGGAGGGCGTCTGCGAACCGCGTTTGGGGCAAATCGAGACCCAGGTCATCACTAACCTGGAGCATAACTACTTGGGGCGCACCCGCAGTCACGCCCTCCTTTCGCGATGTATGGGCGTGGTTGCTTATTTTTGACTCGTCTGAAAACGGAGGGTGAAAACTGCCTCAGCAGATTGCATAACCTGTTTCTAACAGTCTTGATTGAGACCTTTTGGTAACCACGCTAGCTTTATGTTCGTCAAAGCCTACAAATATAAACCTTGTATTTGCAGTTTAACCCGCACCGCAGCCACATCTTCGTCACGGGCGGTACATTTGCGCACATTTGGACGTCCGAAAACTGCCTCAAGCATTGTGAATCAACCTGAATTCCACTCATTTTGATTGAAATATGTATCAAACCACTTTACTTCATGTTGGTCAAAGTAGATGACGATGGAACCTCGGGTTGCAGTTTAACCCACACCGCAGCCACATCTTCGTCACGGGCGGAACGGACGCGATGGCCCACATTTGGGACGTCCGAAAACTTCCCGAGAGCGGGACGAAGAAAGTGATCCACCCGTTGGCCAGTCTGCCGCACGTGAAGGCGGTCAACTCCATCTACTTCTCCCCGGACGGAGACAAACTCGCTTCGACCAGGTATGGAATACTAGGAATGGGATGGTTTTGAGATGGAATTTTGAGATGGAAGTTTCGAGAAACCGTGACGTCAGGAGTCTGTAGTTTCACCGTTGTAGTAATTACTTCGTCACAGTTTCACATTGAGCTTGGCAAACGAGGTTCGCTGCAAACCGGTGCAGAAAAACCCGCGACACTTTGTTCCGAAACTCGGAAAAAGGGCGCAGCGATCGAGCTTGGGTGCCCAAACTTGGATCATCGTCACTTGTCCGGAGTTTCTGCTTTGTGTGTGCCCTCGTTATCCGCTTGGTGCTCTCCACTTCCCAGTGTTTGTTTTAGCTAACGTTCTTGTCATCGCTTCTCGTTTCCAGCACTGAAATTAGAATCGTTTTCAAGTCATGCCTCTTATTAACCCCTGTTAGTCAAAACCCCTGTTTGCAGTTACGATAACTACATCCGCATCTACGACGGCATGCTCGACTCTCTCGAACATGTCGTCTCCAAAGTTACGCCGCCACAGCCGTTGTTGATCAGCCACTACAACAACACGGGCCGTTGGATCTCGTCCTTCCGGGCCGTGTGGACCTGGGATAACCGGCACGTGGCAGTTGGGAGCATGAACCGGGTAAGCTTGGTCAAACTAGAGACCCCCAATCTTGGTCACCTTTGACAGTCAATAGTAGCTGAACAGCGTGATTGTTGAGAGAGCAGTGCTTTTCTTTCTGGTTGAGAAAGAGCAATCGGACGTTTCGACGCTCGTTCGCCGCATGGCGCTCTTTTGTCGCGAACAGCAAAGAAAGGGCGTCTCTCTGACTTTTCCGTAAGGGTGGTGGCGGGAGGAGCTTCGTACAGTTCCCTGAAGGTAACCCCTCTTCTTTCAGGACCGCAGCCGGTGATCGGTGTAGCTTCTCGCGCATATCGTTCAGTTGTATCGGTGCGCATCAAGAGGAGTACAAGATTGCCGTATTTTATGGCTATACCTTTTCTCAAAGTGATTCTGACATTATATATATTGCAGGCAATCGACATCGTCAACGTCGAAAGCAAGCACTTGAAGAGGCTGGCTAGCGAGCAAATGCCCACAATCCCTGCCCGGAATGCGGTTCATCCGTTGATGCCAATCATAGCGGGGGGGGTCTCGGGGGGCAAGATACATATCTGGAGATGACAATATTTGCCGCTGTTAAAATACGAAAGAATTGTGCAGGTGTACGAAAGCGTAAATATTCTTGCGCACAACCTGCGAATTAATTACAGTACAAGCTTACTTGCGAGTTCTTATTAGCTTGAGGCGAGGGGGTTGCGGGCATTGGGTCCCTTCTCAGCTGTGACTTTATCCATACATTGTTTGATACATGTGCACGTCTGGATGACGTTTTCTCTCCAGTACTCAACTTTCGAGCAACTCTATTTGATTCCCGGGCGTTGTAGAAAAGGACTCGCTCGTCTCGATCAGTTTTTGATTTACAGCATGATTAACGTAATGAAAGCGGAGCATCTTGCCGCTAAAAGTTCAGTGCACACACAAGTTGCGAGCCCTACTCATGGATAGCCCGGCGGACTGCTCAGTCCCCCAACGTGGCAGTGAGTCAATGGTGCACTGCATCTGCTCGACTAATGAGCAGTGCCCTTTGCCCGACGAGCATCGAAGCATCTTAATCAATATGTAACTCGATCGCCGAGCATGTGCCGATAGTATAATGTGTGTCAAAGACAGTGCGGCCGTCCAGCATGCAAAGGTTCGATGAACTGCAAGCGCGGCATGTCGCCGCCAAGTGACAGTGAGGACTCAACCGTTGGAACTACCAATCAATCTTGGCCGGCCTTTGCACAGCTGGCCTGCGCGCCCTGCGGCATGCGTACTAACCGCCTGTATCTGACTCATTGCTAAGTTAACTTGCCAGGCAACTCGGAAGTCGGGCTCGCCTGTGAGATTGTGGCAAGCACGTGATCGGATGGTGGCCGCGCGGCCCGGTGGCGGGCTAGTGCGATATACGGTATATATCTTTTTTACACCGTGTATGAAAAGACATATAAAGGTTGCACGTACTCATGCACTTTTGCATAGCTGATGATGCATGCGATCATTCATTGCCAGGCTAGCTTACTTTGAGTGCCAAAAGATATATAAGCTAGATCGAGCTAGTGCATGAGTGACATACGTGATAAATAACTCGATCCATATATCTTCAAGACTTGCATGCGAAACGTCAATTAACTTACCCACCGCGACATGCCAGCTCAGCCTGCCTGCAGTGCTATATATATATCACAGTGACCCAGCAGCGGCCTGCAATTGCAAGCTGGCATTCTCAATGTGAATCTGAATGATGAGTCATTTGGTACGCGCATGCAGTGACGTGACTGGGGCCCATAAAACGAAGACATGCTGGACAACATATGGAACACTAAACTACTAGACCTTCAGGCTTAATTCAATGCATAATGCATGAAGCCGCCCAAACAACGAATCCTTATTAAACTGATTCGACAAATCACCAAGTCACTGTTGCCACTAACCACGTACATGTAGAAATCCGAAGCTGGTGCGTACGATCATTTTTCTCGCATGCAATGCATCATAATGACCACACCCGGCCAATATTGATACACCTCAACTACATGTCATGGAGCTCGTACGAACGATCAAGATCAAACTCGGTTTAGCGGATACTGGTGGATCCAGACTCTTGGCAGCGCTTTACGTAATGGACGGTTCTGTAAACTTTCTAGCATAAATACGACCACATACTAATGGTCGCACGTCGCTTATTTCTACATTGACTAGCTTGTGATGGAACCAGGATATACTGCAGAAGTAGCCTAGAGCCTGTCTGTCACCTCGTACACAGTCCTAGAACGAACCCTAAAAGCCACAAGGTTCTCGTACACAGTCCTAGAACGAACCATGAAAGCCACAAGGGCACCGTTCCCGGATACGGTTTGGAATCTGCAGTATGTCAGCGCTACTAGTAGTTACTTGGGCTGAGTTAGCCGTTATCTACTTGCGGCTGAAGTCAGGAGTGGGAGGCGGGACGACGTTCAGAGATCCTCCATTGGCCTTCTGCGCTTCAAGGGCCTTCTTGTTGGGCTCGAAGACGTACTTGACCAGGGACTCCTTGATCCCGAGGAGGCTGGGGAACTCCTTCTTCATCTTGGACATGTCCAACTCGTTGTTGCTCCGGGCAGCCACGATGACCTTGGCCTGCTCCTCGAGGGTGAAGTTCTGCGGCAGATGGAGAAGGGGCGTTTAGAGATTTGTTGTGGCAGTGGAATCGCCTGGCTGCAACATTTTGCGATTTCCAGATACGAAACCTATGCCTCAGGGACAATAACTGAGGCATTGGCTGAAAACGAAGTCTTACCCGGTTGTCTTACCCTTAGTGGTTTTGTCTTTCAATCAGACGCTCTGTTCACAACGCGAACCTCCATATAACTGATCAGCAACCACTCAACAGAGATCGGACGACTTTGCTTGAGACAACGTAAACGGGTGGCTCTTCAGAGGCGCAAGAACGTCTTGAACCCAATTGAGCACTTTGTGCGCGTACCTTCCAGGAGAAGTCGGGCTTGATGAACTCCTTGTAGAGCTGGAGCACCTCGTTGTGGCTGATGACGCCAGGGTTGGTGAAATTCCAGATGCCAGTCAGGCCACGCTTGGCCATCTCGATGGAGAGCGGGAGGAGCTCGTCCAGGACAGTCATGCTGGATGGCGCAGAGGATTCGAGGATGTTAGCAGTGATCATCAAGACACGGAATCAGAATGGAACCAGAACAGCAGGAGAACGGAACCAGAGTCCATTGAGGGTGAGCGATAAAATCCACAATGCTCCAATGCAGATGCAGAGTTCAGGATACAAAGAATAAAAGCCACGTGCAAATAATGACGCCAAAAGATACAGAATGTCGAAGCAGGCACAGCGACGCCAAATCAAAACCAACTGACAGCAGATGGACAGTCTGTGCATAGCACTCAAAAGCTCCACCAGTGGCAGGTAGCCCGCCCTCCGGCAGAGAAGTAAAATCCGGACAAGTGCCGAGCTTCAAGGGCCTAGCACGACTCCATTCCCACATAATCAGCAGCATTGGCTTACCTGTTGGGGATGTTGACGACCTTCTCGTAGCGCGCGATCTTGGTGATGAAGTTGCGGGGGTTGGCGAGGTCGATGCTGATGGGCATCCGGACGCGCAGCGTGCACACGTTGTCGTACTCACGCAGGAGCTCCTCCACCATGGCCTTGGTGTTGGAGTAGAAGCTGCCCCGGAAGTTGGCGAAATCCTCCTCCTTGAAGCCGATGCCGCTGCCTGCAAGGGTAAGCAGCGGAGACCGGTAAGACATTGCTCCACAGCTGATCCTTTCATGTAACGCAGCGATCCCTTTCCTGCAATCGGTTGCAAACGTCAATTGTATGCAAGAGGATGCGAACCTGCGCAAGAAGTGACACGGATCCTGCGCTTGCTTAGATGCGAAGTACAGGTCGTGCTTTCATCCATGTAGACAAAGACAAGAGTACTTCGAGCTCGACATTGACACAGAGGATGTAGTGAGGCGTTCAGCATTTGAACTCTTCCGAATATTCAACGATGCATCTCCTCTTTGATCAACCAACCAGTCTGTCCGACTAAAGGTGACCCGAGCAGTGCACAAGGAGGACGGATTGTCAGTTTCCAACAACCAGCAACGAGACTGCCACACTTGCTCTACATCGTCCAAAACAGGACAGTGACATCACAGCTTGTCATCATTCCAACCACTTTCAAATGCTGCAGGTCTCTGAGAAGCTTAGCCGCCTCACCCTCGGGATGCTTGTCGTCGTACTCGAAGATGCACCCGGTGGCATAATTCACCAGGTTGAGGTTGTGCTCTCGCGTGACATCGGCGAGCGTCAGCACCCCAACGACGTTGGCCCTGATGGTCTCGGGTCTGTGCGTCTCGCACCAGTCGACGTTTGGCCGGCCAGTGACCCCAGCGGCGTTGAAAACGTGCGTCGGCTTCACGCGCTCAATGTCCTCCTCGACTCCCCTCCGGTCCTCCAGTCTGTTGGCGCCATACTCGTAGTCGATCCCCAACTCTGCGCACATCTTGCCGAGGAGGCCACCAATCCAGCCGGTCCTGGGAGAGGAACGGTTTCCAAGTCAACATGCGGTTACCAATAAAATAGCCTCACAGCAGCTCTCTGATACAGCCTGCCTGCCCGAGTAGTCCTTCGATTTGAACTAACCATACTTCCGTAAGAAACTTCTCCCGAGTCAAAGCCATTGATATCTGACCTCAACACAAGCTTATTAGCCACGCGCTTTCAAGCCCAACCAATATCTTCCACGAGTGATCAAAGACACCTCAGCCAGACCCTGTCTTCCTCTCCATCGCCACAGCCAAGTGAGACTTCTTCCAATCATGCAGATTATCCAAAACTAACACCATCATTGAACCACCCTTGATCTAGGTAGATTAACGGAACCACCCGCATCTGCCAAGCCCCCACAACGCTCACCTGCCGTAGATCAGGAACTTGAGGTGCTTGTTGCTGTCCTTGGCGCTGATGGGCGTGATGGAAGGGTGCACCATTTTGGGAGTCGTGGTCGGGGGCGGGCTGCTGGCACCGGCCGCCTTCTCCTCCTCCTCGACTCCAACGGCCAGCTTGAGGTCCTTGCTGGAGGCGCTTCCGACGCCTGCGCCAAGGCGAGGGTGGGCAACGAGCGCCCCAGAGACATCACCCCACCAGTCCTTGTTGTCGCGGTACCACTCCATGGTCTTCTGGAGGCCATCCTTCCACGAGGTGCGCTCCTGCAGGGTAAAAACTACAGAAGATGTGACCTCTGCTTAGGTGACTCGTCGATTCAGGAAAGGTCTGCACCTGGATTTGTCGCTCCTCTATTCCATGATTGGATGCGTGTCACACATTCAGCTGAGTTTGACGTTATTCAAATGATGACAAGCAGAAAACAAGCGAACCAAATATATGCGTGCAACTGAGCAGGGACCCTTGCAAACTCTCGCAAATAGACACAACAAACAAACTTTGGGTCCCCCTGGGCCCCCTCTGGTCAAATTCTGGGTCAATTCAATAATTAGCATGAGCGCATAGCACAAAGGCTGAGATGGCAGACACGAAAACTCGTCTTCAAAATCGATGCTTGGGAAGAGTACATGTCAAATCATTTGCATTCCAGGATCTCGCATTCCAGAATCATCACGCATTCCTGAATGCATATTTGGCTCATGCGCCCCTCTTGTCTACACTTACAGAAGAAGAGTCACTCTTAATGCTGCGCTCCTTCTGCCCTTGTCTTTGAGAAAGAGAATAAGTACAAATCAATCTTATCCATAGGCGCAGTTTGGGCAACAAGCCAAGTACAAACCACAGTTAGCCATAAGTGCAGCTTTGGCAACTAGCCACTACACATTGACTCAGCCATGACAGTATTCAGACAGGAAACTATATCCTCCCAGCTATGACGCATCACGCAACCACAGACCTGTGGTACTCTCATGGGAAGTGTCTGTTTCAGGACCGGAAAGTGAACATGTCTTTGAAACACCAGGTCTCAGGCAGAACAGACAGGCACAGAGGACCTCACCTCCCAGCCTAGCTGCTTCAACTTCTTGTCGTCCAGGAAGTACCGCTGATCATTGAAAGGCCGGTTCTCCACGAAGTGAACCACCTTCTCCGAATCCACGCCCACCAAATTGCAGATGTCTGGACAGCGGAAAATGAGAGGATTTAGTGCAAGATTCTAGAATCAGCACCAAAGATGTAGAACTAAGACCAGATCCTATGTGGAGCTATCACAGAAGGAAAGCATCAGTAAGGTGTTGACGGAGCTGTCAAATCAATCACAGGGAGCAGGAAAAAACGGCAGATACCTTTGACGGTAAAGGGCGCAGCAGGGAGAGTGTCCTCTTAGCAAGTTGAATCCAATCAGAGCATAAACCGATAACTTGTCATCTAGCTTACCTCCAGCGACATCCTTCACCCGGCGCTCCTTCTGTGTACCGATGTTGTACACATGGCCAATCTCACCCTTGTGGAGGATGCACTCAAAAGCCTCTGCAACCAGGAAACATAAGCTTACATACCACCCTTTCAGAGCAGACAGACACATGTGAAGCTCAGCGAATGCAGCCAACCTGATCTAGAATGCATCAAAGAAAAACACTGCGTTAACCTTTGATCAGTTGATGGGACTCCGGCGAATTTCATAGTTTCTGCTGGAATTCCTGTTGTGCACCACCTTCTGGTCAGGGGAATTTGAAATCAAACAGCGTTGCTAAATTCAATCTTCAGAAAGTAGGCAGCTTCAGACGACCATCAAGTATGATGTGACAAGGGGTTAAGAGATTCATACCAGCAACATCCTCGCAATACAGGTAGCTGCGCACGTTGCAGCCATCTCCGTGGATTGGCAGCGGCTTGCCAGCCATGGCCAGGAGGAGGAACTTGGGAATGAGCTTCTCAGGGAACTGATTGGGACCTGCAGCAAATGGCTTGTATTGGTCAAAGTCTCATCTTCCGAAAACGAGGCAAGTTCAACAATAAAAGAGTTTAGCCAGATCCTAAAGTACGTTAGAATCATCGACTAGAGTTGCAGAGCAAGAATGACCTTCTCCTAATGCTTGCAGAAAGTTAGGGTTCTCCTCACCATACACGTTGTTACCCCGGGTGGTGATGAAGGGAAGTTTGTAGCTATGGCCATAAGCCATGACAAGCATCTCAGCGCCGGCCTTAGTAGCAGAATAGGGGTTGGTTGGAAGGAGCTGAGAAGCTTCGTGGTTGCCAACCTGAGCATCTGCTTCAGTCTCGCCTGCAAGGACAGCCAGACTCGTCAGAATGAAAACTGTTTTCTGCGACTAAGCCTCTGCTCTCAAGTTGATCACTTTAGGTTTGTGCACCACTCTTCATCCGCAAAGGCACTTATGATGCTGCACATGAGATCCATGGTTGACACATCTAAAGCTTCAGCTGTCACCAACAGAATTTGCAGAGGAAACTGGAAGTTTCTTCTGAAAGAGGAGAGGCTCACCATAAACCTCATCCGTGCTCACGTGGATGAACCGTTTGATGGTTCCAAGCTGCTTGCAAGACTCGAGAAGAACCTGCACGAATTGGATTGGAATGAGGCGCAATATTCATGATTTGACTTGGAAAAAATAAGAACTGCTTAACCATTCTACAATCCAAGCTGGGTTGCGGATGCACCACTGATATAACCAGAGGCAATTGATCAGCTAAGCAGGAGCACATTGAGATCTCGCCGATTGAGGACAAAATTGCCAGACTCACATGAGTGCCGTAGATGTTGTTCTGCGTGAAGGTGAAGGAGTTTCCAAAGGAGTTGTCGACGTGCGTCTGTGCAGCAAAATGCATGATGGTATCCACGTTCTCTGACATGAGAACATAGTTGACCAGATCGGCGCTGCCGATGTCTCCCTTGATAAACTTGAAGTTTGGCTTTCCTCGAGAGGGATTTAGATTCTTGATGTCAGAGCAGTAGTCCAACTTGTCTAGGACAATGATCTTGTAGTCCGGGTACCTGCAGGGGAAGAATTCCTTTCAGCAACCAGAAGCCAAGGCGTGAAAGTCAGAGACAGATTCTCACAGATCCAGTGCTTGATGTCTTTCTCATACCACTGATTATTTCAGCAGAAGCAGATCTAAAGAGGCATGTACTCTGCACGGCAATTTACTCTGCAAATTGCTGCAGTGCAGGTCTAGCACTTAAAATTGAAGGAGGCACTTCTGAGACCGAAATTGCTTTAGCAACTTACTTGCGGACCAGCCTGTTTGCAACATGGGAAGCGATGAACCCCGCTGCCCCAGTGATCAACACGGTTTTTGGCACGTACTGCGACGACATGATTGCCGCTTCAAGAGAGAGCGCTTCCTGCTTTTCGATTCAGATGCAAAGCAGGCCAGACGCGTGAAGAGGAAAAACTGGATCCGCACTAAGGAGATGCAAGAGCTCTTTATGCGTGCAAAGAAATGGCGGTCTCCAGATGCCCTTGTGAGAGGCAACCGTGCAACGAGCCAGCTGGAGGAGAGACGCACCGCGCGTCCTAGCTTGTCCCTTCAAAGTTCAGAAGTGACTTTGAAAGTCTTCCGCCGAGCTGCGAGCTGTTACAGTTGCAACAGCGTCGGGTCACAAATCAGCACGATTCGAGCTGTTGTGGTTTGCGCGCTTCCCGAGCGCTCGAAAACACGTTCGCTTGCACCTACCGACCACAGATTTCATATAGTGTCAAGCGTCAAACGGGAACGCCAAACATCATTAAATTAACACTTCAAACCTGAATTTTGATCCGAGGAATTGCCCGGGAGAATCTAAAAAAGTGCAACGGTTATCTGGTGATGAGGGAAAGTCATGATGGTAGGCTGGGGGACGAAACGTTGGCCGTCGAAAGCGGCCGCTGCATCAATCGGACGGCTGTTGCAGCTCAAAGCAACCGTTTGATGAGATCATGAAGTTTTTGAGCTCTGTTTGACGTATGGGCCTAAAACCGCGGCGTGATATGTGTACGGTCCTTCGAGCATCTGCCACCTGGCAACTTTTGAGCTGATCGAAGCTTTCATGCAAAGTTGAGCTGAAGCTTACCTAAATATCACAGGGGATGCAACGGGACTCAGCCTGGCTACTATAGCGGAACATCACGATCACAACGGTATTTCCACGTTCAACGTTATACACGGGCGTGTAGCTAGCCTAGAGATGTAGAAATCCATTCGCAGCGGGCTCATGTGCAAGCATGAGATCATTGCAAATTATTTTGAAATCTGAATCTCAAACATGTTTGCAGATCATGAGTCTGGCCTCAATGGCCATTAGCGTGCGAGATCTACCATTCCTTTGCATTGTTGTGACTTGTATGTACGTATACATGTGACCGATCTAACGACCGTCACGTACTCAGTGGCATGGAATAGAGCTGCCAACCGCTCAGCGACCGCCTAGTGATGCCTAGTGCGTAAGCATCTTAGCCTTAAAAGGTTACTAACTTAGTTTATGGGATACATGCACGGCGCATGTTGCGCAATGTGCACCGCGATTGAATGATGATCTTAGCAGGGCGCTCGACAATCGAAGCTCCTCCAAATGCGCCAAACTTGAAGCGATCATCTAATCAACATTGGGATCCTGTTGAGTTTGAAAGCTGGTAGGTACGCAATTGGACACTTGCGCGCAGCTAGGGGAGCACAAATGGCCCATTACATCCCAACTGATGCGGGACCGTACAGATCACTGCCGCACCAAGCATGCCAAGCATCATGACAAGCGGTTGTCATACCTAGGTGTTGATGATCGAGCATCAAGAGTAGCTGATGATGAATTAAACCTCTTCGCTACCGAAAGGCTGGATAAAACGGAAGACCAAGATGGGACAACACTCTAGCTGGGGCTCTTGATTGTCTCGATGACTTGGATTGCTTGTTTGATAAGTGCTACGTTGTGGACCCTTACAATGTTCGCCCCTCGTTCCATTGCGACGGCCTGCAAAGTTGAACCAAACATAAGAATCCGAACGCCACAAGCAATAACACGTTCTTGAAAAGCAGTAACATGACATGCGAGATTCACATAACAAACGACTTTTCCTTGGAAACAAATCTTCCTCCCAAACTTTTTGGCCGGCTCTCCAAACTCACAAGTACTTCTCAAACAACCGAAGCCCCTCCAATACCGAGCTACTCAGATTAACCCTTTCTTATGCGCAACACAGTGCGCGGTTCGATGTAGCCTTGAAACTAATGGGAGAATCAGCATGAACAAGGGGCTCTCCTGAGCCCCACAGTATGTTGGTGAATAGAAGTACGTGTGACTCCGCAATGTTGATTCCGCTCTGCCGGGCGTCCAAGACTTTGAGAGCAGACTCCGCCGGCTCAATGAAGGCTTCGGGAAGATGCACGGACATCCATCGTCTGGTGAAGGACTAGACAACCCTGACGCTTTGGTTCAAAGCGGCTTTCTTGAAAATCTTCCAGTTCCTCTTTTTTTTTTAATTCCGTCCTTTCGCAACATGGCGTTCCGCTTCATGACGTGGCAAAAAGAGTACACCTCACCACCGCTGCGGCCGTGGCAACGTCTCGCTCCTCGGGCGTCTTCACACGAGTGATGTCACCAAGGAACTTCTGCGGTGAGAACGGGCTCCAGAGCGTCAGAGGTTTGGAATACAAGCGATTCCAGGACGGTGAAACGCCCCCTTCCTCTTCAAGGGAAACGATCCTCGTCGAGCCACAAAAAGCTATTTGTCAGGCGTGACCGGCAGATCTCTGCTTAATTCTGCAACATCGTAATCCATCCGCTCTCCCGGAATCAGCAAAACTGCAGCTGTGCCAGGAGAACGAACGGCTCTTCTGAGGGCCCGCCCTTGTGATGTGACGTCATCACAGGCCGGGATGCGGAGACAGGTTTGCAGCTTTGCTGGGTCTAACGTCTGAGGAAGTAAAGCTGAAGATGCCACATCGGAGCTCATCCAATGTGTCAAATCAAGGTTGCTTCTTCACGCTTCCAGACTTCACCCTTAAGAGTTGGCGCCGGCACTTATCAGGGACGCCAGGGACTTTCTGTCACATCGATTTCTTCCCAGCCTCCAAATCACCAACATCTACCTCAATGCCAACGGTCAACCTTAATTTCGATGACGTCACCATTGAGACCCTTGGACAAAACAGGTCAACGTCCTTTGAAATGCGCTAGTCAACGTTTCTCAGGAAGTCTTGTTCTGAGTCTATTGCAAAGCCCGTGCGTTTCTTTTTGAAACGGCTGTAGAATCATAACTGGCGCCCGATGCAAACACTAGGCCAATCTGACATACGCGAACCGTACTCAATAATGCCACCAGTCAACAAGGTGTAGGCTGACCGTACCTGGTGAGTTCAGCAACCACTTCCGACGAAAGCTGCTCCGGAAACCTTTCAAGAGCAATTTTGAAATAACAAGAGTGGAAAGAAACGTTTGATTCTGCCCGCAGCCCAGTGTTTCCTCACCTTTCGAGAGGGCCCGATCAGAATGGGCAAGTCCGCAAGGCCGTAAACCCCGCTTTCCGCCAGCTCGCGCCGCAGCTTCGGAATGTCTGCGAAATAGCCGGTCATGTCAGATCATTCGGGTTCCACACAGTTGGGCCAACAATGTCGAAATCTGGACTTAGATTGGTTTATGGTTCGCACGTACATGCGGAAAGCTAGTGTACCGCTCACGTGGCGAGCCAGAGTAACGAGCATCAGTAGCAGCTTACGATGTCGGCGTTTTGTAACTGCGCTCGCGGCCTTGGATAGACCACGCTTCCTGTTCATAGGGTTGACCGAGCTTACTGTTCCTAAGGTTGATTTGTCTTTCACAGCTTTCGACGGGCAAGACGGCGATGAAGACGGCGATGCCATCCTATCCATCGTCCAACCAGATCGGTGCTTTCAACCAGGTGACCGGCGAGCTTTGCTCCTGCAATGGCTGACCGTTGATTGATACCGACCAGATCGGAACACAGATTGGGTGTCGACCACAACCTTCACGTGGAAATCCAAGGAATGTGATTTATTGAAGGATCGGCCAGGCCTTCTGCGACTTGGTGAGTATACTTTCTCCTTTTAAATGGATCCACGGATCATCGAGCCGTCTGTCGGCCGCTGATGCTTCCATAGAAGCCAAAAAGACAAATCATCACGACAGAATTCCAAAATTGGAGGAGGCGACAGCTCCTCAACGTCGATACCGGCCGTACCTCGTATTAGTTGGCAGTTGGTCGCCCCCTTCTTGGAGAAGCCAACGCCGGGATCAAGAATCAGGTTCCAGGCCGGGACGCCCGCCTCCATGGCGGCTCGTATCCGAGGCATCAATTCTCTAGCAACGTCCGCCGTGACGTCTGAATACGTGGTATTCGACTTGCTCTGCAATAGGGAGTCCCGCTGTATTAGCGAAGGAAGTGAAAGCAGAACACTTGAGTTTCTCCGGACGAGGAACCAAACCCTGTGCTGAATTGCGTGCCTGTTCGGATGGTATTCTTATTTTTGAGGGCAACAAGTCCTGTTGCACAGATATGGGAAGCACCAAACAACTATTCGTCAAAGGTCCTCGCCTGCATGTGCATGGAACGCCCATTGAGCCTGCGCCAATCGTAGAAACACCACACAGATGCAGGCGCAAAAAGCAACTTCATCAAACAAAACCCTCCTGCAAAGCGCTTGCCTGCATATTGGTCGGATCTCCCCGCATATGCATCAGGACGTACGGCACCCGGAGGTCGGCGACTGTCGAGTACATGTCCGGGTCTAGAGCGCCGCCCGAAACGTCGTTCACCATGTGCGCGCCGGCCTCAACTGTGGCCCTCGCTACCTGCATTTGTAGAAGGCGTCACTCTTTAGATTTTGAAGCGTCGTGAAATGTGGCTCAGTTTAGCAAAGGAAGGGGCCAAAGGGTTCCGTGGCTTACAAGAAAAGGAGCTTGTCTTTTCAATTTATAGAACTTCCATCGCAAAACACGTCAAAACAAGATTCGAACCATGCCGAATAAAATCAAAGGTATGATAGTCAAAGATTGCCTACTCAGGTTTTAGAGTCAATCTAGACAGCCCTGATACAGCACGACGCTTTGAATCAATACGCAGATGCTGATTATAGTGCTGTGTGGCGAATCGCAATGGATCTGGAAACGCGCAGTGAATCTAGACAGAGGCAGAATGCTTGCAACACGTCTTTTACGACCAACTGTTCCTCGCAGTCTCTTCTTATATGCCTTCCTATCTCTTATCCGCCGACTGAAATCTTGAAGCAAGCTCCTCAGGCCGGCTTGTTGCTGACCGGAAACCAGAGGTCTACTATGCAACGAAGCGTGTTAAGAAAACGGCGACAGCCTCAGCGGCCAGCATGCTTACTTTCGAGTCGAACGTGTCGATGGATAGGCATGCGCCGTGTAGCCTTTCCGGGTCCGCTGCCAGCCGCTGGATCACCGGAACGACCCTTGCCAGCTCTTCCTGTGGAGAAGACACTACAATATTTTGAGACGAAGTCCAGATCAAAAATAGTTGCTCTCGGTTTCTCGCTTGCTTTTTTTGTTCGTTTACTTCTTTTCAAGCAACCTAAGGTATACTACGGACTCTCCTTGCCTAAGAAGCGCAGAGCACTCAAAACCCGCGAAGATTAAAATCCAGTGTCTTGATGTGCTTCTCTTGTACATGATTCTTCTTTCTGCGCCGGAGTGCAGAATCGCATCTCTGGAACGCATCATGCTTTCAAAAGCGTGACCTCACCTCCGTGGTCAGCCGAGTAGCCCCAGGTCGCGTGGACTGCCCCCCGACGTCGATGATGTCAGCGCCCTCCTCGGCCATCTTCCGTGCGCGAGAGACCGCCGCTTCCGTGTCGTCATACCTGCCCCCATCGCTGAAGCTGCACTGCCAGAATGACGTCAAGTTTGGCATCGAACGATGCTTGTGACGTAAGCCAGAAAGTTTATCTGAACGATAGTCTTGGAGTCTGGCCCGAATGAAAGTGCGTCTGTCAGGTGGAAATTGAAAAAGTCTGAGTTGGATCGATGCACTCTAATCGAGATCCTGACACATCTTTCTATCGTTTTCTGGGGAGGCTTGACCCAAAAAAGCCGGTCTGAAGGGATCTCGCGGCAAAATCGGTCGCATTCTGTACGTCTTAGAGTTTCTTGCCTTTTCAGCCGTGACACAGCGGCAGACAAGTCGAAGACCAGCTAGTCTAGGTCACGCTCGAAACTCCTTTCAACACCAGACTACGAACCTTTCAAGGTGAAGAGACTGCACCTGGATAATAAATTGTTCACTGGAAAATTTTACGTGCTCTGCATCTGTTCTCGATGTCCAGCCCTATGCCGACAATTGGAAGGTTCCTACAAATCTCAACAACTACGATTCCAACAAGGCTTTGCCTCTGTAACATCAACTTCGGCTTAAGTAGGAGCTAATAGTAAGGCAGGTAACTGCAGCACCGACTCAAAAGTCAACAAAAATAGCCCTTGCTCTCCTCACCAAGGAGTAACCTGTTGAACTGCTCCAAAACGTTCCCCGTAATGCCCAGGCCTGCTTACCTGTCGGGCGTTACGTTGAGGATGCCCATGATTAGCACTCGCTTGGCAGGATTCCTCAGCTCTCCGTTTAACGGCACCACCCGTTCCAGACCCGGGGGGATCCCCTCAAAAAGCCGGGGTGGTGTTCCCTTCTCCGCGTATGGATTCGTTCCCCCTTCTGCGACCATCTTCCGAACCTTGTCTGAAACGCCGTGTCGGTCTGAGTCCTTACTGAGCACGTCAAGGAGAGGTTGGAGCACGAAACCGCGCTCCGATATCCTGCAATCGAAAGCCGAAGATACTGAAGAAAACTTCCCCCGTATGCAGCTTAGGACTTCACCCGTATGCAGCTTTCAGTAGTGCGCTCTGCCGGACCTCCGCTAATCAATACAACGTCGAATAGGTTCCTTCATTCTGGTGTTTTGAGATGTCCCATTCAGCTTGTTCATAAAAGCGGTACGGAAAAATGATCTGCCCCTGCCATGAACGCTGAAGAGCAGATTGCTCCTTTTGCTGGAGGGCATGCCTCAGTAGCCTAAATCTAACTTCCCAAGACTTGAATCCTTGGTGCTTCCAAAGCGTTCTTCTCGCCCAATTCTGACCGTTAATTCTTAGACAAAAGCAAGCCTGCATATAGAAGTCGCGTTCTATTCATTTTAGGATGTGTTGATCAGGGATCCGATTCACAGCTGTTGCTTCTAAAGCAGGCTCTATGGTCTCTGGTCTATGGTCGATGGTCCACAGAGTCGGAAAAAGTTGGGAAGGTTTCAAAATCAGAAGCGAGATTCCTCACCTCGGATGCGGAATTTCGAGCACCTCCGTCTTCATCACCACTTCGTTCGCCCCTCGTCCATAGTAGAGAATATCAAGATCTAATGGTCGAGGCCCAAAGCGCTGGCCCCCAAAGTCCCTTCCCAACTCCGCTTCAACCCGCTGCACAAGAGCACAAGGGGAAACAAGTAAGTGGTTGACACCTGTAGGCACGAGCCACTGGGAGACATCGACTTTACTTTCGTCGTGGGGGGCATAAAAGTGGTGTGCAATTGAGCGCTTCAAACGCGAGACGCAGGACTGGCCGCTGTTATCCTTCAGCAGAGATCCTTGATTGCTGACACGTGTTGGGCCCTCTACTCCAAGGCGCTTGGAAAATCTATGTACGAGATGGCCTCCGTAACAGATTTCTTCTGCAGGCAGATACGATTATTCGACCAGCAAGTATGACCGTTCACTGATCTGCGAAGGCCCTCACCTTCAAGGTTTTCAGTAACTCCAGAGGGGCCAGTCCCGTCCGCACCTCAACGACCCCATTCAAAAACGCTGGCTGGTCGGTTACGTAAGCTGGGGCGCTCTGCAGGAAAGCACCGTTGAGAAGTATCGTTGAGAAACGAAAAAGATCGTTGTTCCATGGAAGACACATCTTTGTTGTTATGAAATTAAAGCAAAAGTGCGGCAGGTCTGTTGAACTTTGTATTGCCCCACAAGGGACGGTGGAATGTCCCGCACTTTTCTTATCAGTGGTGGATTCTGGTAAGACACAGATATCCTGGTTTTGGATCTAGAGTTTTGGAGCAAGGATTGGGGATAGACAAGAGACAGGGAAGCAATTGACCTCCCTACAATCCTTTTCTTAATCGTCACCAGCAAGACCACAGGAGCTCGCAACATATATTGAAAAGGGCAGAGTATCTCACTTCGTAGAGGTTGGATGTCCAGACTGTTTTGATCCCAGCGGCCCGCATCAGCTGGAGACCGTTGTGCAGATTGCCCAAACGGTCACCTATCTGTAAGAAACAGATTAACAAAAAACTGTTAACCAACCGGGTCAAGTACAGAATCAGCCACAGGGTTCGGGGCACAGGAGATCGAAGAACCCGTTGCTTCACTCTCGTTGCACCGATTGCTCGGCTTACCATCAAAGGGTCAATGTCAGCTCAGGCTGCCCTCATGTTCAAGGTGTGAACTGACAAGAAGCAAGTTTAACCTCAGATGGTTATGACGTTCCTTCTTAACAAGTAATCTACCCAATCGAGGACTCACCAGTCTTGATACAAGGGTGGTGCAACTGATTCAAATTGTGCCCTGACTCTGAATTGCGAGCTCTAACAGACCCACGGCAACTGATGCCAAGTATGAACAACAGTCCAGATTGTGACCAGCCTGAACTTCCTAAATGTCTTGGTATGGTAGGATTCACGCAGAGCTGTGAAGATCATGAGAAGCGCCACCGAACTCAATTGCTCTAATGTCCTCCTTTAAGCAGACGTGCCACATAAAGGCCATCAGATTATAACGCCAGGCTAATACTATTACAAGGCTCATTCATCAAGCGCAGCATTGCAAAAGTGAATAGCCCCAAGGTTGAGACCTTGCAAAGAAAAAGTGCTCACATTGCCACCGATGGCTATGCTCACAGGCACCTCTCCAAAGTCCTTCCCTTCCCTTTCAGATGCTGCGCTGCTCATTGTTCTGAACAGCCTTTCCCTGACGGATCTACTTCCTTGCCCTTTGAAGACGGCGGAACATTTTCGAGTCTCAACTCCAACATCTACTTCTTCGTTTGAAGTTGCACCACTTTCTGATGGCCAAGTCGCAAACTCCGCAACTCTTCCAGTTGCTTGCCCAGTAAAAGAGCCAATTCTACACGATTGGAAGCTCGTGTGCAGAGAACAGCTCCCAAGGGGTAGAGCTTGCAAAAGATGCTCTACCTGTAGGGATGCAGACAATTGTGGCGGCTTCTCCGCTTTGCTGAAGAAAAGCCTGGCAATAGCGAAGCGGGCGTGGGCAAGCGCCCTGCCATGCAAGCTGCGCATCGTGGCTTGCCAGCTCGTTTCTTCTTTCGCAGGCCAGCCTCATCATGCACAATGCACGCACGGGTCGTCGCCCCTAGTTGTACAAACGATGGACCGATTGGTAGAGGCTTTGTAACCGTCAATTGTCACGACTCTGACCAGGATCCGATCGTACCGTAGATGAAGCTAGATTGTAAGATGTAATTCGCCACAACAAGCCCATCGAACCGTCGCTTGAACTCATCGAACGGCTCACAATATATAGGGAAAGGGGACACTGCTGGAACGCTTAAGCCGGCTCTAGTTCGAAACCCTAAAATGTCGTTCTGTGCGTGCCTGTGTGAGCTCAGCTCGCTGATCGAGCTCCTCAGGAAGCTCTTTTTGGAGTAGCTCACAGAACGGTTAAAGTTCACGTTTTTTAGGTAGGACAGCGCACTGATCAGGATCCGTGCATCTCTTCTCAGGACAGCGGCTCTGGCAGGCTGCCTTAATTCCATCTGCGGCACTCCTCTGATACAATTGCATATGTATGTAACTCACCACATTCTATGACACACTACCAGTAGTGTACTACAATTCACCACAACTCATTACATCATTCCCTGATCACATGTTAGTCATGCCACAGAGCTCAAGCCTCAGAGAGCTCGAATCAGCTGGTGATTGAACGTGAAAAAACGTGCGCAAAAGATTGTGGATGTCAATTCTGAGAGCTGACGAGAGATCCTAAGGTGGAGAGAGATTGTCAGGACTGGGTTGCTTGGAGGCACCGCAACAGGTGTCCACGAATCATATTGCGAGTTGACCAGCTACTTCTGCCTCTCTTCTTTTGAAGTGGTGCAGCATTGCTAGCCAGTTGGAACAAGCACGGAGAATGGCAGCTACAGGCCCTTTCCTGAGGCTAGCAGTCCCAGACGCCGAAGAAGGGAGGGCACCTCCAAGGGTTGCTGGCAGCTCTGACAGTCCATTGTACAGGAAGCGCGTTACAGAGATTGAGCAGGTGAAAGAAGTTGCCTACAAGTTGTACCACCCTTTTTGTGGCTTCAAACCCACCAAGTGCTCAAGCAGGGAGTAGTCGGTGGTGCGAAAGAGTAGGGTAGGGCAGTTGAGGTTGTAACAAGCCCCATGCAGAAGGGGCTGAATACGAAAGTCATGATAGCTTTTCTCCTGGAAAAGATTTCATCAAACTTTAAAACACTGGCTTGATGCAAGTGACAAAGCTCTCAAGTGGTGCGGATCTCCGTCAGCCCTTTGTCAAACCTTGACGGTGCCTATTGTGTTGCAGATTGGTGTTTCTGCTTGGATAAGGATTGGCCTTCTAACTTAAATCAAAGCTAGGGAGGCTTGCAATACTCTCATCAGGTCCTATCTTTGAATCTGACAACGGGTTTGCTCGCTATTAGCTCACGCATGGTCGTTTGCTATGCCAAAATTTACAGATGTGTCTATATGCTACTTCTCCACAAACGCCCATGAGATGGAATAAGAAAAGGGCATGAGACTAGCAGGCTGTTCCAGCGCCACTATACACTCCCAGCTTTTTGTTCCCATCCTGCATCTCTATGCTTCATTTTCCTTTTGAAATTGATTGTAAGCATAACCCCAACTGTTTGAAAACAACGTGGAACCATCCTGGAACTTTTAAACGGGTGTTCAAGGAATTAAGAAGCGAAGGAACTTATGTCAGTGGTTTCTTTGCAGATTTCAAGCTCTGCTGGCATGGACCTGCCTCAACCCTCCAGTCCACATGGGCCAGAGAGTGACGCAGCCATCTTTGCAGCGGTGTCGTTCCGACAGAGACTACGCAAGTACCTGGAGGTGTCACGGGCTGGTCTGTTCCTTGTACGTTGCGCCTTCCCTTATGGTTGCGATCTCATTGCTTCTAAAGCTGCTCAAGACCCTCGAATCTGTCGACACCAGTATTTGCAGATTGTTTTTATAAAGACCTTATGACCGAGCAGAAATCTGTGCCGTTCCCTGAAAGCCGGAGATTGCTTCTCAACAATAGTTGTACTGAGCAGTGTGTTTGTCAAGTGTCCTGAAAAGTGGCAGTACCAATGCATGTGTCTTGATGGCTTTGAGGAGGTTTCAACTCGTGTCAGAAGATCCTTTCCCTCTTCTTCCCTACTCCATTTCCTTCTTTCCCCTTTTCCTGATACGGATTACAAGTACTACGTCAGAAGTTTCATCCTGTGTTGCCTCTGGTTTTCAAAGACAAGAGTCTCACTCGTTTCTTCAGTCAGGTCAAATTGATATGCATTTGTTTGACACGCATTTTACTTGAGCAGTAGCTTTTAATCTACACGAGCATGTCGGGAAGGAAGTTTGTAAAGCTCTGAAGCTTCCTCCCGCTCGGCTCGAGAATCAAGATGTCTAACCATTGGTTGCAATTTGAACAGGACCTCTTCTCGACGGGGCTGAGCATGCTGGCAGTCCTGCTGTACATAGTTGAGACGTATCGAGTGGAGCCTTTCTCAGGGGACGTTGTCAACTGGTCCGCTTGGGAGTTCGTTGTCGAGGTGCGCTTCGAAGACCACTCAATTCGTTTGCAAACTGTTCCTCTGCTGATATTGAACAAGCGTGAGTAGGTTAGTCGTCTGCACCGATGAAGCCCACCAAAAGTCCCCACCGTCTGTAAAAGGAGAAAGCACTGAGACGCTGAACTTTCTCAGGAGGCACTCTGAGACTGGAACTTCAAGAACTAGGGACTCTTGATCGCCTCCTTGAATTTTGAAACTAACGGTGCAAAGGAACTGAGATTTACCTGGTCAAGAGCTGAGTGCGACTATTCCAATAATTGCCACGGCTCCCTGTAACGGATGCTCGATGCTCGAAACATTAGTGTCGGTCGTTGAAATGCTCATCTGGCCCTTTAAGCTCTTTTTCGGGTTTCAGACGTCCGGTCCAGAATAATGAACCGTGGGACGTCCAATCCAAAGAGAACCCAAAGAATGAGACAGACGTCATGACCTGTGCGTGCGTTTCTCCAATGCAGTTCGTCATCTCTAGCTTCTTCCTGCTGGAGTACCTTCTAAGGTTCTACGTCGCAGAAAACCGGTGAGCTTGGTGTGCTGACTGTGTGTGAACGCTGGATCTGATCATTCTCTCAAGAACAGACCGGCGTCTCTGCGGCACACTCGCTATGGTTTTCATCAGAGGCTTTTGCCTGCTGCAGGGACAAACTCTTTCGAAAAGAACGTCGATCGCTTGCTGTTGAATCGATCAGCCAACAACACTGACTTGAAGCGAGTCTTTGCAGAAGCTGCAACAGATATCAACCGCTAAACTATCACTCGGGAAGTCGCTCAGTTCTCTCCCCTTGCATTCGCAGCCTCGTGTACGTCTTCAGCTTGGCGGGCATTGTTGATGTCCTGACCATCGTTCCCACCTTCCTTGCTGCAATTCAAAACGCGAGTACAACGCTCAACTTCCTGAGAGTGGTAAGCGACATAGATTTGAGCTTTTTTTGTGATCCTTCTCCTCGCTTCCATGCTGCGCAGCCCCTGCAGGTTGCCCTGAACCTAAGATAGTCAGAGGTTTTTATGATTTTATTGGATCAGGTTTTCGCACCCGCTCTGGAGTACTGCTTCTCAAGCCTTCGTACTCTAGTCGCTTGAAGCTTCTCTTGGTTAGATAAGAAGCTTGGTTGTTGTGGCGATACTTAGAGGCTTTTGAAGCATGCCGTTGTTACAAGACGTGTCGTGATAGTTCTGTTTACGCTCTATTGTACTGCTGTTGCAGGTCCGGATCCTGCGGATCACTCGCGTCTTGCGAGTGCATCGTCTGCTGAGCCGCACCGATGCAGGTGAGGAGGCCCTTTCTTCGCTCTGAACTGGTTTTTTTATTTTGCAAGAGGTATCCTGATTGAAGCTCTACACCAATCGCTTGACCTAGCTTCCAGTCCGTTCGCTTAGAAATTGCGATAGATATAGTCCACCCTTTGTCCGAGCAAGACCAATTGCAATTACAGAACCTTATCATCGCTTTCACCATTGCGATTCCTCACCGGGATCCGCTATGCCTCCGGATAATGCTGGCACACACTGTTGGCTGCCTGACCTTTGCGCAGCTGGCCTACTCATGTTGGTTGCTGATCGCTGTGACAAGACCTGGGACCATCTCTTTTCCTGAACGGAAAACGCTATGCCCCCGCAGAGGTGCACCGCAAGGTGATGATGCTGGCGTATACGGTCGTCTGCACGATCTTTGTGACGGCGGGCCTGCTCAATATCGCGGAGCGGCGGCAGCATCTATCCTTCCTGAACGCGGTCTATCTTACGTGCATCTCGCTGAGCACCATAGGCTATGGGGACATCCATCCAGAGGTAGTGTGCTGACCGTCATCTGTTCGCCAGTTCTGCTTTCACTTGTTTTCACTTGTTTTTCACTTGCTTTCACTTGTTTTCACTTGTTCTGCTTTTCCTTTGTATTGTTGGTCCTTCAGCTGAGGGGCATCACATTCGGCTCGTGTCTCCTCTTGGATGTTGATTGGTTTTGAGGAGCAGAACTCTTCAAAAGCGGCTTGATCAAGGGGGAAGCGGGCCTAGTTTGATCAAGGGGGAAGCGGGCCTAGTTTGAACGGCTGCGTTTGATGTTGATTGATGACCAGCTTCTGAAACCGCAGGAAATGCTGCAATCAGTGGTCGCAGTGTGGTCCTAGTGTGGTCGTAGGATTGGCGAAGTGTGCGGTTCCACAAATGACAAGAGGTGGAGACATTGCTCTCTATGCGTTCTCTCCGGATCCAGATTGGACGATGTGACCTGTGCAAATCAACCCAACTCTAGCGTCAGAACCTGCAGAGCCTTCCCAGAAGCGGCACCTTAAAAACCTCTCAACGTTCCTGTGCAGTCTGATGCTGGCAAGGTCATCATCCTGGGCATGCTCGCAGTCATCTTTATCGTGTTGCCGTATCAGGTGAGGCCGGCCACTTTTAATCCCAACGCAATCATACTTTCTCCAATTTGAAGCCTCTGAGATTGGTAATAGGCGCAGATCACCAGCCTGTTTGGATTAGCAGAGGTTACACCGAAACAAAGAATGATGCCGCCCGGTCAAGCATCCTCGGTCCTCAAAAGCCGTCAAGAATATTGTTTGGTTGACCTCTCGACCCGTGAGAAAGGCGCTGCAAACTTGAATACAGCCTCAATGAAGATTCTTTGAAAATCTGATCTCTGGCACCTTGTTGACGTTTCCTCTGTGCAGACGACATCGCTCTTCAACCTGCTCTCCCTTAGTTCACGTAAGCCGGCTTCGTATACTCTGCTTACAACCTATGCCTCCCTGAGCTTCTACTGAGCTTGTGTTCTCTGCTACTCTCATCCTCAAGCCCAAGGTTCCCGCAATCTCATGCGACGCAGTCATTATCGCAGACGACAGCTTGCAAGTCTTACTTCGTTCGTTCAGTTCCGCTTGTTTCACACAAGAGGGATACTTCGTGCTTGGCGAAAGAAAGGCTGAGCAAGTGCTCGCTAATTCGCCTATTGGGGCTTCAAATTCCGGATTTTATGTGGAGAGGCTTACGCATTGACGTGGTTGCAGTCTACGCGCGCATCTGGTACCGTCCCCTGCGCACAGGTAGCCACGTGGTGCTCTGCGGAAACCTTACAACCAGGGTGCGTCTTGTTGTGATGGTTGCATCTCCTAGAAATTTGTTGTTCTTTATCTGACGTCTTATCGGCTTTGAAGCTTCCAATCTATCGGCATTGCTTCCTTCGCAAAGAAAGCCGCCGGTCCTTCCATTGCTACCCAGTCGGGCTCTGATGTGTCTGCTTTTTGAAGCCAAAGGTTCACAGTGGACAAAGTCTATCATGGGACGCATTTCATGGATGGTGCCCCTCACAAAAGTCAGAGTACGAAGTCTGGAGGATTGGCCGGAAATGCTGCGCCTTTACTTACGACAAGATACGTCTTAGGCTTGGAGTTACTTTGTTGGTCGAACGTTCTGTTGGGTAATTACTTTTCTCTAACCTGTTTTCGTGTCGCTTTCAGGGAGTTTCAGACTTCATCACCGAGTTCTTCGACAAAGACCATGGCTTTGGCGACCAGGACCTCGTCCTCTTGGCCCCACAGGTGAGTTGAACCAAAGAGTCACCTGAACTGTACCTACAGAAGAAAAATGGAAGAGCACATGTCGATGCACCGCCTTGTTCCTGTCGACGCTCTCCATTTTTGACAACAAGCGCGAACATACCTACCTCAAGTGGATTGGAAAACGTGGCCGGTTTGATCAGATGAGCAACGTCTGGCATCTAATCGTTTCCTGCCCCAGCGACCGCCTAAGCCGACACCTTATGCAGTCCCGATCGCGAACGTCGAGATGTTCGAACGACTTTTCTCGATTCACGCACGATAGTAGACTGACCCACACACGTTTTCCCGGCAGGCCCCCTCGCGGCAGCTGGAGCTGCTGATGCGCGCGTCCGTGCACAGCCGGCACATGCAGTACGTGGAGGGATCCCCCATGTTCGCCAAGGACCTGCGGCGCGCCGCCGTCGAGCGCGCGAGCGCGTGCTTCTTCCTGACCGACAAGTTCTGCCACGACGCGAGCGAGGAGGACAGCAGCAGCATCATGCTCGCGCTCGCTGTGCAGCAGTACCTCACGGACCACGCCAACAGCACGGGAGCGACGCACAGGTGCGGCGTTACGTTCCGGCCTTTTCTGGTTCCGTTGCGTGCCAATTTTGGTTCTGCCCCGACGCGAGCGAGGAGGACGGCAGCAGCATCATGCTCGCGCTCGCTGTGCAGCAGTACCTCACGGACCACGCCAATAGCACGGGAGCGACGCACAGGTGCGGCTTTCCGTTCCGGCCTTTTCTGGTTCCGTTGCGTGCCAATTTTGGTTCTGCCACGACGCGAGCGACGATGACAGCAGCAGCATCATGCTCACGCTCGCCGTGCAGCAGTACCTCAAAGACCACGCCAACAGCACGGGAGCGACGCACAGGTACGCAGTTCCCCTTCCGTTCGGCTTCGTTCCGTTCATTCTTATGTATCCTTCTGCCTTTTGCCAGAATCCCAGGGCGGCAGAGTAGAAAGCGGCAGCATCATGCTCGCGCTCGCCGTGCAGCACGGACCACGCCAACAACACGGGAGCGACGCACAGGTGCGGCGTCCCGCTTGTTTCGTTTTGTTCCGTTCCATTAACCTTCAACCAGAAACCAGGGGATGCAGCAGCAACATGCTCGCGCTCGCCGTGCAGCAGTACCCCATCGACCACACTAACAGCACGGGAGCGACCCACAGGTGCGGATTTCCGTTCCGCTCGATTACCGTTTCGTTTCGTGCCAGATCAAATTTTAGCTATGACGCGAGCGAGGAGGACAGCGACAGGATTATGCTCGCGCTCGGTGCAGCAGTACCTCACGGACCACGCCAACAGCACGGGAGCGACACCACAGGTGCGGCTTTCCGTTCCGGTCTTTTTCCGTTCCGTTGCGTGCCAATTTTGGTTCTGCAGCGACGCAAGCGACGATGACTGCAGCAGCACCATGCTCGCGCTCGCCGTGCAGCACTCCCTCAAAGACCACTCCAACAGCACAGGAGCGACGCACAGGTATCAGAATCCGTTCCGTTCCGATGGGACTCGTTCCGTTCCTTCAATTAGTCTTTTATTTTTGGCCGGAGTTGGACGGTAAGAAGCAGCCGCGTTGTGCTGGCCCCCTCAGTGACCACGCAAACAGCACTGAAGCAACTCTTAGGTGCGCATTTCCGTTCCGCTTTCTTCCCTTCCGTTTCGTAGAGGATGTTTGGGAGATGCGAGGAGGAGTGCAGGCAGCAATTCCTTTGAAATCCTTTCACATCCTTTCACAAGACACCGTAGGATTCTCTTTTATCGTCTTTTGGGAACTGACTCTTTCTTTTCTCTAACTCTCCGCTCTTACAAGATGAGTCTCCCTTCCATTGGTTTCCCCCGCAGTCCCCGGCTTATCGTCCAGCTCCTGAAACCCGAGAACCGCGAGCACCTGATTGCCAACATGGCAGTGCACAGCGGGCTGGAGCCGGCGTGCCTGAACGGTCACGACGTCGTCTGTGTGAATGAGATCAAGCTCGCGCTGCTGGGCGCCGCTTGTCACACGCCGGGGCTGAGCACACTGATCACCAATCTCTGCATGTCGACCAGGGTGAGAGCGCAATCTGGGTTTTTCCGCTTTTTTACTGTTTGCAAGTAACAATTTGATGGTTTCCCGCGTTTTGATGGTTCGTTCATTTGTGGTTAGAGAGTGCTTGCCGAATCAGCGCTGTCCAAGCTGGGAGCAGTCACCGTCGAAGGCAGCGACAACATCTCAGAATGTAAAGGATGCCCTGGAGACATTATAAAACTGTCAATCGCTTCTCCGGACGAAAACCTGTGGCTTGCGCGAGACCCCAGAGGTTCGAAGTGTTGCAGCGCTTTACTTTTGCGCAGGTCGACTGCGGGCTTACTCGAAGCGACTCCCTTCAAGCTCACCAACTACGGAAAAGTAAAACGTGTTCCTCTATGTATAGTGCTGTGCCTATGGCCCTTTCTTCCAGTCACGAATGAGCCCGTTGATGGTATGTCTGACGTAACCAATGGTTACAAGATTCATTTGAGCCACAGAAAGGCTGCAGAAGAAGTATCCTCTGTCAGAATTGGACCGTGACTATATTTCCAGGTGTCACGCAAGAGCAGCAAGCACCGGGAGCCCTGGCAGCAGGAGTACATGCACGGGGCCACGCAGGAGATCTACCGGACGCCCCTATCCGCAGGCTTCAAGGGCATGCGCTTCGAAGAGGTAAGCGCTTAAGCCTGACCGTTTGCGACAACAGAATTGCAATTCTCAGTATCTGAAAGAAGCTACGACGTTTCTCAAGGACGGTCGCTTTGTTGGGTCGCTTATTGCTCGCATGTCAAGTCCCTAGAAAGGCCCTGCTGTGTAAGTAAGCCTCCTCTTCCTCCCCTGTAGTACTTCAAATCCAAGCAGATACACTTCGCTTTTGGCTGCTTTGCGGGGTCAGCGAAGGCGAAAAGGTTGTTCAACTAACAAGATCCGCTAACTGAGAGGGCTGACCTAATCAATTGGAACAGACACTAAGAAGGAGTCCGCTCCTATCAATCGAAATTCACAGGAAAGTCATCCGACTTTTCAAAGCGTATCTTTCAAAGGAAAAGTCAGTTTAGCATCAAAAGACCTGGACTCTAAATTGCTTGTGCTGTCAGGTCGCCGCTTTGGTCTACGAGGGCTGCGGCTGTCTTCTCATCGGGCTGGCCGTGATGGGCGAGAGCTTCGAAGCAGGCGACCGCGAAATCCTGCTAAACCCCTGGGGTTTCGTGATCGAAGACGTGCGGCGAACCCTGGGGTTTATCGTCGCGCAGGACGTGGGCGCGTCGCTCGTCGTCGCGCACTTCGGGCTGAAAATAAGCCCCAAGAAGATACTCCCGGACGCGTACCTGGCTCCGCAGGTGCCTTTTCACACTTTTTTTGCTCTGCAAGGAGCAGCTGGATATACTAACAAGAGTGTGTGCTTGACGGGCCAAAATAGACGGGCTAAATTAATTTTCTTAAGAAGGTATGGCTCCGCATGTTCGCGGCCCTACCGCCATTAGCTTTTCTCTCGTGGCCCCTACAGAGACAGTATCCAACAAAGATTGCCCGCTTTCAGAGAGAGTCTATTTTACTCGTCGCTGGAATCCAAAAAAAAGTGGGCGACAGCACACTCTCTTCCCAACATTTTGACCTCTCCGGTTTTTAGTGCCCATTCTTCTTATCGCAACTTAAAAAATGAAAGTAGAACTTCTGTGGCGCAAAGAATCCGAAAGGGCGAGGGTGAAACGCGCAGCTAAGCAAGGATTTGCCCAGAGAAACAATGAAGGCTGATGCGGTCCTTTACGTGCAGTTTTCCCCCGAATGGGACGTTCATCGGACGTACACCCGCCGAGAAGACTTTGAAGCCGACGCAGAGCGCTTTCAAGACTCTAGTCCCCGGGCTTCCGTCCGGCCTCCTAGACCGCCGGAACGGAACCCAAAGCGGCGAAGCTCCGACGGGATCTTGCATCGGATCAACTCGTTTGGAAAGCTGTCTGCAGCAAAGTAAGCAGTGCCTGACCGATTCTTGCTACGGGTTTGTGTGGTCATACTTACGATGTTTTTTCGCCGCAAGCTTTACTTCCTTTATGAAAAACCAACGAGAGCAGATAACGAGGGAACCTGACACTGAACGTGATGTTCAGGATGGAATACAAGTTCCTGGATGCAGCGACCAAGGTCAATTAGGACCTTACCCTTCTTAAAGCATTGTGCTGCTGGCTGGCGACCATCCCATGCATGCAACAAGTAGCTGCTTCCTTAACTTCATTATCCTTCGACCACGATTCTCGTGCTTGAACTCAAAATTTCCTACTGTTACTCCCGGCTGCTTCTCCCCTACTCCGACAGCTGACAAAGGCTATTATTTAGCTCCTACCCGCCAGTCGCTGACGTAAGCATGACCGCCTGCAGGTTGTCCGCCCTCCACCTGTTCCGCGACAAGCCCCCCCTTCCGGTCAAGACCGCCAAGCTCCCCCCCGCCGCGATCCCGAGCGCGATGAACCTCGCCCTCACCGCGCTGCGCACCCGTAGCTTTATTCCGGCGACCCCCGACCTGAAACCCCCTAGCCGCAGTCGCCCCACCACGCCAAAGCCCGGGACGGCGACCCCCCGGGACGAACAGCGGCCGCCGAAAAGCGCCCTGTTTCGTTTCGGGGGGGTCCGCGCGTCCGCGGACCTGGACGACGAGGTCGGGCTGCTGGAGCGCCGCCCGTCGCAGCGGCCGTCGCGTCAGAGTGACGTCAGCGTCGCGGCAGAGGCGCCACGTGGCAGGCGGATCAGCGGCGCGGAGTCGGAGAGGGAGTACTGGGACCGGGCGGCGCAGGAGCCCCTGGAAGCTCTCGGGGAACTGTACCACCTAGACTCGGAGGTAGGAAATTGCTCGCCGTTCTAGTTCTGCCATCGCGTTAGCTCAACTGGCGAAGCTACACATTTTTCCTGATGGATCGATTATTTATCCCGTCCACTCTTCTATACACAGAGACACCAACGATCGGCCGCTCAGCATCTTCACCCTAGTTTAATAAGCGTCGACCCGGCTGGAAAGCGCCGCCTGGGCTCCAAGCTTCTGTGCCAGCCTTTAGTGATTACCATGTAAGTGTTACTGCTGTTAACCTGTGAAACCCGGTTTTCCAAACCCTATAATCTTGTCCACAGGGCAACCCGTTGGAGGAGTGCCGTCTCGGCCGCGTGACATTCGACGGCCACGTGGTGGTGTGCGGTCCAGTGGAAGGGCTGTTCCATCTCATCGCCCCGCTGCGCCGCAAGACGCTCGACAAGCTGCGCCCGATCGTCATTATGGACGACGTGCTTCCGCTGCGCGAGCAGGCAAGCGATGCGTTCCGTTCATTTCCGTTCCGTTCCGTTTGCTACTTTCCGCTGCACGAATCGTCGGGACCTCGTTTCCCTGCTGCGCCGCGAGCCGCTCGGACATGATGCGCCCGATCGTGACATAGACGACGTGCTTCCGCTGCGCGAGCAGGTGAGCGTTCCGTTCCGTTCCATTGTTCCGCTGCAGAAATTGTCTAGGTTCCGGAGAGCCCCCTATCTTCGGTCTCCTCAGGCCCTCCCGACCCCAAAACTACGACTGCACGCCCGGTAACCAAAACCACTCTTGTGCAGCAAATCAATTCTGGCGACGCTTCAACCCGCAAACTTCCCTTCCGTGCAGTGGGAGCGGCTGTCTATCTTCCCGGGGCTGTACTTCTTCCAGGGATCCCCCCAGAGCACGGACGACCTGATGCGCATGAACCTGCAAGGCGCGTCCGGCGCAGTCATTCTGTCCAAGAGCTACGGACCCGGACGAGAGCGGCTTGAGTACATGTTGGATGCGGACACCATTTTTACGTTCCAGCACTTCAAGGCGATCAACCCGTCGCTCGAGGTGAGAGGCTCTTCCCTGGCGTGTTGTCGGTTTCAACTTATTTTCGAGTTTTGTCGGTTTGTTCGAAAGTTACAAACTCGGACGGGAGCGCCTCGAGTACGTGCTGGATGCAGACAATAGCTCCATGGTCCAGCAAATCAAGGGAATCAACTCGATCCTTAACGTGAGGGCTCCTTTCGCACATTTGAGCGTAGTTTCGACCCCATCCGTTTAGTATTCCAAGAGCCGTCAATCTGTACAAAGGCCGGACCCGGACAGGAGTGCCTCGACTGCATGGTGATATGGGCATCCTATTCATGCCGTCGTTCTTTAAGGCGATGAATCCAGCGCTTGAGAGACTCCGAGCCCACTCAAGCCAGGCCTGTCGTTCCGGCCACTGAATGTTTTTGACTTAGAGCGAAGGTCGATGAGATCATTTTTTTTCTTCTTGTGCAAAATTCTTGTTCGGATTTTGCACATTGCAGGCTTTCAACCGACGAGCATTCAAGAGGAGAGAGGCTCCTAGGTGCTTTTCTTTCAGCGAAAGTCATGTCAAGCTTCTTCTTCTCCACTAGCAACTTGGCGCACAAAACTCGAGTTGCCCGATGCATTAGAAGCAGTCGGGGTCACGAGATACAACCAATCGCAGCAATCATCAATTACAGGAAGAGGAACCTAAGTCAGGGAGAAGGGTGCATCTACGACTTGAGGACGGGAAGAGAAGCGCCCTCCCTTTCAGGAATCGACGTAGTGTGTTCGTTGTACAACGGGACCCTACGGCAACTCGTTCACACCCATCCATTCCTGACTCTGTCACTCTTCCTCAGGTGCAATGTGAATTGGTCAGCGCCGCAAACCTGGCTTTCCTCCTGCCGGGCCCGGCGCGCGCTGTCGCCATCTCCGCGCACGAACCGCAATCCGCGCCGCCTTTCGCGGCGGGACGCGTTCTCATTGGCCAGATGCTCGACCGGCTGCTGCCGCAGGTATGTGCCACGTGGCAGCATGGGAGGTGGTGACTTTGCACCGGCGCTTGAATTTAGCTTTGCGTCGGATGTTGGGTCGCGTTTCCGTTGGAAAGACGGTGGAAGTCCGCAGTTTGTGTAATCATGCTCTGCATATTCTAGTGTAAAAGCTGGGCAAACGGTCAACGAAAAAGGGTCAGGTGCTCCATGCTGGAATGGTTTCGGTACAGAAAGCTGCGCAGTGAAGCGCCTTCTTTCTGCATTGTCGTATCAGGCCAGTTTTCATAAAGCCAAGTCTCGGTACTGACTCGATGCTCATGATTGTTTGCGAAATAGGAAAGACAGTGCTTCAGCATCAGGGGAGAAGAGCCAATAGCGTTAAAGCAAATGCACGAGGGGAGAAAGGCGAGAAGTCTGCCATTGTCTTTGCAGACGTTCTACAACGGCGATCTCCAGCTCATCCTCCATCAGTTACTGGTGGGCGTTAAAGGTTCGTCGCCGGTCGGTAACGGCGCATCCCAGCCCACGTTTCCGTCCAAGGGCGTCTGCATCCGGCAGGTTCCGGTTCCGCCCGCCTTCTACGGCCGGACGTACGGAGAGCTCGTGGCGCACATGGTCCGGACGGAGAAGCAGCTGTGTCTCGGGCTGTACCGGCAGGGAGAAGAGAACACTGGGATGTTTCCATATGTGAGTGAAGGTTGACCTTTTGGACGACAATTGGTAGCTTGATCTTTTGCCTGGTCTTGGTATGGAAGGAGCCAGAGTCGTCTGCCTCCAAGCGGCACACCAGATTCTATGCCGGCACGGGAGGATGTGACGGGCGTCTCTCCGTGAGTCTTGAGTCGCAAACGTTCGTATTGCATCAGGAGACCTGACGTTACTGGTCAGCTGTTAACTTGGAACAAGTTTTAGGATTGTGGTGGGTAACTAATGTTGCGAGCGTCCTCCGTATGGCTGTAACTTTGAATGGAAGGGCAATCGATTACGTCACGCGTTTTCAGGTGTACATAGCGACATTCCCGACACATCTACGTGGCGCTTTACCCCACCTTCCTCATTGGCGAAGGCTGACGTTTTTCAGCAATCTACGATAGGGGTTGCTCCTGATCTCAGAGTTCGCTATGGCTGTTGGGGTCCTCCGTTGTGTTGGCAAAGGAAGAAGGGCACTGGAAATCCTGTGATTACGGATCAATCGTACACATGCTGGTGCGAGTAAATGTACGCGCACGAATTATTGTGTACTTGACCACACGTTCTGAAGTTCACTGATGAGACTCCGTCGAAGTTTCAGCGAGGCCAGAAAAGAAGCGAAGATGGTATCTTCTAATTTTGAGCGGCGCGCTTGCAACCAGTATCTCTTTCTCCAAAGATCCGTTACAACGCCACCAAGACTCTTGACCGCCAACTCGACTTGTGACTGCCAACGGACTGCCTTTTCACAGGTCTGCACGAACCCGGTGGCGAGCACCATCGTGGCGGGCGACGACGTCATCTTCGTGATCGCGCACGTCAGCGTGACGTCACCGGTGGAGGATATGGACCGCCGGACACCGCAAGGGGCCCCTTCCAGCTCGGTGTGGAGCCTCGTCACGGCGAGCCGGGTGTTGGCCAAGGTGACCGGGGAATACAAACGAGGCCAAGAGTTCAGGCTGCGAAAAGTAGGCGCAAGCGAGGATAACATAGCCGGTCTGAATACGAAGAAGCGACTGACGAGAGTAGGTAGCATGCCAGAGCGGCAACTAGCGGCGGCAGCTTTAGGTATCGCACGCAGCGGTAGTGTTGAGGATGATGAGGTCGGCGTCGAAGGGCCGAGCGCGGATGTCGAGCGGAAGGAGGCCCGGCAAGCGGAGCCGGGGAACGCTGAAGTGATGCAAATGATGAGAGAAATCATGAGCGGCGTTGAGGGGATCAAAGAGCAGGTACTCGAGGAGATAAACAGCTTGAAGAAAGAGATCAGCAGCCTCAAGAAGCAGGTAACATGGACGCGGTTCGACCAGAACACCCAAAACTCGCTTCTCTACTAACTGAATTCGGGCCAAAGGAGAAAGAGGACGGACGATTACATGTTCGGGTAGCGGAGTAATGCCGCGCATGCTTAATATGTCATGTATGGTAGAGCTACTGAAAGGCGCATCTTCAGATTACTGTATATCGACAAGCCCGCCTTCGAATCATTTTTCGGAGGATCTCAACTTATCAACCTCTGCTTACATACCTAGTTGTTCAAAACGATTCTTTATTGATTGTTATCAAAGAACTCGGAACGCCGCTTTGGAGCCATGTAGAGACAGGATTGGTCGACATTCTGAACGCGTTGATGTCAGCATCTAAAGAGCGTGCATGTGGCCACAGCAAAGCATTGAACGTGTGACTCCCCAGCCTGGTGCGCAGCAAACCAAAAGTATAGTTTCTAGTACTAGGAAGTATTTGCTTCACAAATACCGCTGGATATGAGTTTGGACGATTCGTTTGCGCCCGAACAGTTCCAGCGTGACTGGTTTTAACCCACTGCCAAAAGGACTCAAGCCCGGTAGGCATCCGACCAGAATTGCCTGCAGCTTCGGCCGGGTTTTGGCTCCAGAAGCTTCGTCGTTGGCATGCGCCTGACAGCGTCAGATCGTTGCGTGAAACACCATCAGAAGGCGGAAATCATGCAGCCGTATACCTATGCGCGCGCCAAAGTTGTGGCTCAGATTGCTTCCTACCGTGATGCACTTTTCATCCATGGAACAGCAATCAGTCTAGGTATACAAAAGCTCGTCGTCAGCCGAGCGGCTCCACTTCACGGGCCTGGGGATCGCATACCGTGACCGCCAGCCCGCTCTACGGGCCGGGCCGCCGGCTGATGCTTGCCACGTGTCGAGTGATGACTCGTTGAATAGAAACCTCTCATTGAACCCTAAAACTCAAGACCGTATACCAGGACTCGGCCGGGAATGGCGCTGGTGGCGGCCGCCGGGCGGCCGGCCGGGCCGGCCGCAGTCCGTCTAGTCAGCATGACAACACAGTGAATGCATGCGCTTGACCACTGCTGTGCTCCCAATCTGCTCCAAGTCCTACTAATACTATTTAAGGACTAGGATTCTCTGTGAAGGCTACTAGAGCGGTGCAGGACGATGCATAATCGTAGCTGAGCAGCTTGTATGTCATAGGGCCAAGTGATCTGGTCCTGCAAGCTGCGAGGTGTCAACAATAATCATGCATTTTTTGCCTTGATCGGGGGTGGCCTGCTGCTCTTTTCAGGTGCTAGAATCTCCAGACATGGCGATTTGCATCGGAGATGAAGGTAATTTTTTTCGTGAAGATCTGCTGCCCATGCAAACTTCAGAATTGTCTGTGCAGTCTGGATCAAAAATTCCACAGTAGCAATGGAATGTTCCGCAACAGATAGGATTGCACAAGGGGGCTGTGAGTGCTATGATATAATGCAAGGGAAATCACAAGTATCTGACATGTTTTGAAAGTAGAGCAGTAATTGTGATACGCACTGGATAGTAAAACTTTGAGCAGAATCACTTTCCTTGATGCTGGTGGATACAACAGATGATGCGCCGTTTTACTTGGTGGTATGACATTAGGAGCATGTCCACGTTGAGCTTTTACCTGCTGACTTCTAGTCCTTGGGGTTAAGCGGTTGAGTCTACATCTTTGCCTATTCCTGTTGTAAAATGTCGAGTCTCTTATTTTTTTTTCATCTGCCTAAATTGCTTGTGGCGGGCCTGGGTCCATCTTTCTCGCAAGTGTCTAGTCGTGACCATCATCACTGTTCAATGGCATCTTCATCATGGGTTTGGTTGCAGAAGCTTTCTTTGCTGGCTTCCCTTTGATCAGCATACAAGAAGTTGAGCAGTCACCCTGTCAGCTTTGTGTAAATGCTGCTCAGTCATATACAAGGGGTGGACATGAAGGAGTAGGGCATCTCATAGGCTCTTATTTTTCTATGTGAATCACGAGTACTGCAACTTCCTTCCAAAAGTTCCTGGTTAGTAGCAAAAAGCAGCTATCCCTGACAGGTCGCTGGTCAACTTTCAAACAAAACTTTCCAACACAGAGTTGGAACTCCTGCACTGTTTGTGGAAGCCAAGGACAGACAGTATTCGTGCGTCCTACCTGCTGACGATCGTTCTTGCATAAGGAAAGACATCATTCACATCTGCGCAGGTGTTATAGCAAAGTTTCTAGCCTCTCTACGGCTCCTCCAGGCGCTGCCCCCTGCATGCGTCCAAAAGGTTGCAGATCGGATTGAGGTGTTGACATTCAGACCTCAGGAGGTCTTGGCCAAAGAAGGGACACCCAGCAGGGGCCTGTACATCTTGCACAGTGGCCAGGTCAGGCTCCAGATAGAACTGTTGGTATTGTCTTTTCTCGGCTTTCAGAGTCTGCAAAGCCTGCTTTATTTTCAAAGTGTACTATCCAGAAGTGGGCGGCAGTTGAATTGGCGACACATTAGCTGTGTGTACTTGTCTGAAAACGAGGAATTGTGTTACGAATCTCCCACATGGTGCAAGTAGGCGCTTCATGAGTACATGGGAGCAGATTTTGTGTTTGGTCCATCGACTCGACAAGATGCAAGTTGGAATCCAGGGAATGAGACATTAAACAATGACGTTGCTGAAAGCTAAGCGCCTCTACTTTGTATGGCTACTTCTGAACCGGTCAACTTCGGCAAATTTGTAGAGGAATGCACTGTCAACCGACTTTAGTTATGTTCCATTTTGACAAATTTCCACCATCACAACGTGTGAAGCACAACTGGTTTAGACTAACTCTACATGGACACTTGCAGGTTCGAGTTGTCCAGGCCCCAAACCACGTTGGCAGCACAGACCACACCGCACTGGTCCTCTCGGTTGGGGACCATTTTGGAGGCCAAGGCAGTTGCGCCACCGACTTCTCCAAACAGCATCTCCATTCAGCCGACGTCGTTGCGGTCACGGAGGTATGCTCGATGATGTCACGCTTGTTTGTGTCTTTCCCCCTGCAGTACGTGTCATGAATATTGTACAGCAGTAAGCCAACGTACGTGTACTTAAGCTGGCAATCAAGCAAGCAATCAAGCCATGATCAGATTGTCAGGCGGCCGCCATGTAGCCAGCCGGACCATAGTGTTTTCAGCCCGTTTTGGACGGGAGCCAGTGCACTCTCGATGATCAGCTTGGTCTTGTTCTTGAGAAAGTTCACCGTACTCTGCTTCCATTTGGAAAAAGACAACGGCATGTATTTTGAAAGATCAACTTCTATAGACGGATGCGTCACGCATTTATGGGCCTTCAGAATTGCAGCATTCTGTGACGATCTTGCAAAGCCCCTGTATTGTCACATGAATAATGAGCGCTGCTCTGACAGTCTATTCACCACTTGTGCAGGTCACCGTTTTGTTACTTCCCAATGAGCACTGTCACCTGTTGTCCGAAGACAGCAGCCACGTGGTCCAACCAGAGGGCGAGAAGCAAGCGCTCATAGCGCGCATCCTCCACCTGGACAGACTTGAGGTGAGGAACATAACCTCTCCTCCACGTTTCTCTCTCGATCCCGGCAGCTAACTGCGCTTCTTTGTACAGGCGTCGTTCTTCTTCATTTGTTTCCTCCACTTTGAAGATTTCCGCTTTTTGACAGCAACTCGATTTCTAGTCTTTTGCCACAGGGTTCCAATTTTGAGCACTCCCAGTATTTAGGCTGGTATGACACTTTAAGAGAAGTCCAATATGCACACTATCTGTATCAGACGACCTGGTTCTGAGATCATTATGTCCGAATTCTTGAGCGCTTCGATGAGCAGACTGTTCCATCTGCCAAAGCTAGAATGGGTTTTCCTGCTCCACCAACGGGGTTGAACGTATTTCCCTTGATTCTTGCCCAGGCGGACTTCTTCCAGGGGGTGACGATTCCCGAGGGCAACCTGTACCCCCGATTGTTTGGCGGCCAGCTTCTTGGGCAGGGCCTCTGGGCGGCCTGCCAGTCGGTGGATGCTTCCCTGGGTGTACACAGCCTGCACTCCTACTTTCTCCTCCCCGGCGACCCAAACGGTGAGTGGTCGCTTTGCTTTCCCGTCAGAGGTGCCATCTTCTCGTAGATCTCTGCACTCAGAAGCTCCTCTGTCGAAGTGGGGCAGGCAATTGCTTTGAGCGGGCAAAAGGAATCAACGAGCGTACGAAGTTGCGTGGCCAGTGAACTCTAGTGAACTCTTAGAGGTGGTGATGTTGGTGGTAGTGCTCAAGGAATCAAAGTTGGGTCAAATATTGATACGACTCTGAAAACGCGTGGCAAAAGCTGTTTGGGAATCGACTCTTTTACAGAACCTCAAACACTCAGCTGATCTTCGAGCTTGGCATCTTCGTGATTCGGTGCACTTATTACTAGATGTGTTTACTTGCTCATTGTTGGTCGTATGGGACGGGGCTCGATCCCTGCGATGAGCAGAAACAGTGCACCTGCTGCTCCAAGTCGAATCATGCCCTATTCTGCTTATTCAAAAAGTGTAGAGCGAAGCAGGGGTTACAAAATTCATATGAGCCACAGATGAGTACGCAATAATCTTTTTTAAATCAACCTATGAGTGGAGGCCAGGATTGGCTTTCATACATTCTCAATTGCTTACAGTTGGCAAAAAAGCCCGCTTCGACGAGTTTGTGACGCTTATCTGGCGCTCTTTCCGCAGTCCCCATCATCTACCGAGTGGATCATATCCGGGACGGCAAGTCCTTTGCCACCCGCCACGTGGTTGCAATCCAAAAGGGCCGCAACATCTTCAGCCTCCATGCGTCATTCCAGGTCAGCAAATTCAGAGCTGCAAAACCGACTCGAAGGATGCACGTCGACCGAAAAGCTGCGAAAAGCTTTCCAGATTTCTCCGCCATGCAATCGGATGGCTTTTCAGATCCACGTGGTAATCCAAGGTACATACCAGAGGAGTAACATGGCTCGAAAAAGTACCGTACCTTCTACCTGTCGGTATTACAAAGGCAACACTGGAGGCCAAGTTGGCTTTTGGTCGATGCGCAATCTAATCTCAAGATGGTGCATGCAAGTCGCGCTGCTTAAACGGCTTCAGAAAGTTGAGGGGACGGTATGGAAAGTGTAGACACCCCTGGGGACGCTGAAAGCATGGGTCGACGAGTTGTTGTAAGACAACGTAGACGAAAACATGTGCGGCCATCACCAAAACCTGCCGGCAAGAAGGTGGAGAGAGAGGGCTGGGCGGTCTGTATTGTGGCGCCAAGGGGCGAGCGAGATTGCCGCCCGGCTGGCCTATTGGCGCGCACTGACGGTGCCCAGTCTCCCTTGCGGTTCATCAATAGCAACAGTTGCAAATCATTCCTGGACTTGAAATGTGCACTTTGAGTGCTGCGTCGCGGCTGCTGAGTATTGAGGACCAACCCCAAAACCCCAAAACCCCAAAACCGTAAAACCCTAAAACCCTAATAGGCCATATTCTTAGACCCGCTTACACCACAAACATGTCAAGATCCCTGTGGCTGCAGAGAGCGGAAGAGGGGCTCGAGCACCAGTACCCGATGCCGGCGGCCCCCAGCATTGAAACGGCCAGTCTCGGTCGCCGCTCTTAGCCTTCGACTGTTCCGGTTCGCTCGTCTGATCGCTCGTTCCGATGTTGCTCGTTTTCTTTCGTGCTATGAGAGCGCCCTTCAAGGTTGTCGCCTGCTGCTTCTCCGCAAATGTACGACTTTACCGCTTTTCTCCGGTGCATCATGATGGTGTGGGAGACGCTTGTGCAGTATTCAAGCATTCAGACGCATTCATTTGGAGCCTGCCATGCAAAAGTTTCTCACTCACTGAATGGCACGTGTCTGCAGGTTCCCACGTGGGAGGAGCTTCAGGAGGAGTACTACAACGATCCACGTGTCTCTAAGTGAGCCGCCGATTAGCATCGATTTGCATACTCTCAACGCACTAATCTTCCAACCAGCGCCTTCGGCATTTGCCTGTTCTCGAACGCTTCTGTAAGCAGCACGAAACGGCTTCCCAGCTTTATGAGCCACTCAATGCTCGATTGCATCAAAGCTTCAAAATTTCTGCAAACTTTCCTGTCCCATTCGTCAGAGCCTTTCTGTGTTATGTTCGCTTCAAGCTTGAAGATTAGAAATACTTCCGTTTCCACAGTTCATCTGATTGTGGTGCGACTGAAACAGGGAAGCGCGCGAGCGCTTCAAGCGCCGGCGGAAGCGACCCATTGCGATCGACATGAAGTTTTGCGAAGCCATTGACAGAGTGGAGCCCCAGGCTCGGCCGCCCAGGCGAGTTTACTAATCCGATTCGTCTTTCTTCTCATCTTTGGGTGTTTCTTAACGTACTGAAGGGTCAGAAATGTGTAGGTCAAAGGCTCGACGTTGGAATAGAGGCAGTGGAGCTTGCAGCACGTAAGACGGAAAGGGAAGATAAAATGTTTGGATTTCGAAGGGGTTTGCTTGAAGACAGGAGGGCACAGGAAGCGGACGAACACTTAGCACCCGGCTATTGAAAATGTACAGCGAAACTCTTAATTCCTTCTGCATTTGTTTTTGTTGCTATAAGAAGACGCACTGAACTCTCTTTGGGCTGGAACCAACGCTTACATTGCTCCTCTGAGGAGCCAGTAATTGTTTACGGGTCGAATAGTCTGGTCAACACGAAGAAGGGAGTTTCCGCCAAAGGAAAATCCCAGAAGCATCGAAGCTAGGCGCAATATTTTTACACGTTAAGCAGAAGCCAAATCTGGGTTCGATCAGAACCATCCACTTGCACACGTTGCAGCGGCCGTCACCATACCTCGAGTCTTCTAAAACCCCTCGATTGAGGAGAGTGTGCTCATCAGGGCAAGGAAAGAAAGCTCAGTCCTTTTTCCCTCTCCCGAATCACGCCAAAAGCCACTGCGTGAGGGACTACGCCGAAGAATAGACGCCTTTTAGGCATTCAAAGTCAGATCCTGGTTTCCGGTCCCAAAACCCGAAGGATTTTGAAATAGATTTATTTATTTTGTCCGCTTTCGGCCCCAGATTAGTCGAATCGGCTTACAATCTTTTGAAATAGGCAGAGTTCGGGCCAAAACTATGGACATTGCCCCAAAATCACCCCACTCTATGAACATACTACCGTGAAACCAACTATTATTTTTTCCCGACCGACCTACCCACCCAAGAGCGGGGTGGACCGGAAACCGGGGAATAACTTACGACCCGCCTTATCTTGTGCAGGCAGCTCATCTGGTGGCGCGCCCGAGGCAATCTGGGCAGTGACCCGGCACTCCATCAAGCGACCGCGGCCTACGCCTCCGACTTCTCGTTCCTGGAGACGGCACTTCTGCCGCATGGCTTCCTCATCCCCGACCGCCGCCTGGTGGTCGCCAGCCTCGACCACAGCATGTGGTTCCACCGACCGTTCCGGGCCGACGATTGGCTCTTATACCAGGTGAGGGCCCCGTAGATGAGTAGTTTGCCAACCCAAGAAACGACCTTAATTCCTCTGGATTCGTAGGGGCTAAATACTTTACCAGTCTTGATCTGACTTCGGGCTACCACCAGATTCGGATCTCTGACGGGAAGGTTTCGGGCTGACGATTGGCTCTTATACGGTATACCAGGTGAGGGCCGCGTAGATTGGAAACCACGATTGCTGATCGTGGTGATTGAACGCTGGTAAAGTTCTTTTGAGCCTGGTGTATACCAGATTGGGACATTCCTCGCAACGTATTCAGTGAAAGCCAACCTGCGAATCGCTGGCTGTCTTCACCTATTTCTGTTGACACGAAACCTGAGGTTTTGTTTTGTGGGGCCTTTTGAAGAACTGCTCTAGCTTATGAACGACGTGTAGCTGCTTGTCGGAGTTGGTCCGGGTAGGGGGGCCCAACCTCGGGACTGCGTGGGGGTCTTTTGAATAGATGGCGCTTGCAAGTACGTTTGAATCGGGGGTGAACAGGCCCAGGCCTGCTAGGAGAACGCTGGCAAATTGAATCATTGGAGGGGGTCAGACGATCAAAGTGGTGCCGAATCGGGGCCAGCAATCCTCATGCCAAAAACGTCATCCACGCCAAATTGTCTGTCGATTTTCTGATCATTTCCGTTTCCGTCCTCCACTTAGGTGGAGAGCCCACGCTCCTCTGGCTCCCGTGGTTTCTGCTTGGGTAGAATGTACACCCGGAGTGGGGAGCTGGTTGTGTCCACCGCTCAAGAAGGGCTGATCCGATTGGATCCAAGCGTGCGGGTGAAGGGCGCACTTAGTTCAGACGTCGAAAAGGATCCCGCGCTTTTCCCAAGCAAGGTCAAGGAGAAAGATGATGGAGTCGAACCAAGCAAGCCGCTGAGATCACGTTTGTAAGGGTTTTTCAATCAGCATTTATTCAGATGCCGAAAGCTGTGCCCTGAAAGCAAGACTCGTCCAAGATATGTACGTAGCCTGCTTCCGCATCTGAGCTGGGCGGCTCTGTACAAATGATTGTGTAATACACGTCAAATATAGTTCTCAGAGATCCTATTCGAGTGAATTCTGGCCTAAGCTCTTGCCGGGGATCCAGCTAGGGAACTATGTGACGGCAAGTCCGGATGAAACTTAACGTTGGCAGGCTATGTTATGATTGAGCGCATACACCTGCCAGGTCGACACTTCCACCTATCTCATTATGGTCCGCGCACAGGAGGAGTATTCTGCACAATCGCATGTATGGTGATCTGAATGATTGGAAAAAGCGTGCATGGCCCTCACCAAGGAACGTGCAAGAACGGATTCTTTAACAACTTTTTGAGCATCTTATAATGTGGAGCGCACTGATCGAGCAATAAAATAACTCGTTGAAGATCGGAGCGATGAAGCCTTCGATTGGACGCTAGGGCCTGCTGAGTCGTCGTAGAGTACGTCACTTGGGTCGACTGACATTTGTCCGCCCTAGTTGGATGTCCTTCATGATCATTACATGTGGCATCTGGTCGGTCTGAATGATTGCATCCCAGGTGGCAGTGCATGGACTCAGACACTAGTGTACGTGTACCAACTTCCATAAACACGTCACGTCAATCTGCCAGCTAGCAATACTAACTATACTACGATTATGACGAAGCTTAGTACGAAGTGAAAGTATGGGCTCGCTAACTGGCCGCCCATAAATATAACCCCACGCAATGCATGGCATGTTACAATCATGCATGAACTACTCGTTCCACATTGCCAAACACCTACTAAAACATTATCCGACACCGTAGAAAAGTAGGTTTGTAGCACTAAAGTCCCCTAGGTCTATCACTATATCACCCACTACTTAGGCCCCCTTGCTCCTACTTTCCACTCGTGTTCGTTTCCTGCATCTCGACTTCTACCAGATCCTCTCCGTCAGAGTGTTCAACCTCAGAATCCGCGTCCGTGGCATCCGAAGTATCTGGATTTTCCAAATCTGCAACGTGGTTCGCGCCTGTTCTCAGCGACCTGGACAAATTGAAGCACAACGGGTGAGAAAGAGGCCGCTTTGTCTGCATCACTAAAACCAGGAGACATGAAAGAGGACTCCGAGGCTGGAGGCTTTATTCCTTCTGATCATCTACCAGAAACCCAATGAGGATGAATGAATAAATGAATGGCCTTCAACTACAACATAAACCTAGAATGTGAATCCTATAAAGCCGCCTGATTAGCAAGACGGCGACTTAGTTGATAAAGAGGCTCAAACACCATGGCAATCTGCATGTGGCAACCAGATACGGCCGTCAAACAGTAAGCGCCAGACAAACCAGAGTGGTCAAGGCATATGCCTATGCTCTTCTGATATTGAGTGGACAAAGCTCTTACCTCGGGGGCCACCAGATACTCAATATAAGGAACGGCACGAAGAAGTGAGCCCCCATGCTTCTCCTGGAGTGGAACGTCCCCAGAAGATGCTGAACCTGGTTGACAAACTCTCCCCTGACTTCCTCTGGCAGCCTCTTGTTGCAAGCAGGCCGGCTCTCGTCAGTGTGATTCTGATAGACTGCCCAAGCTTGGACAAAGAGCCACAGGAAGGATGCCGCTGTGAATGCGACAGTCAGATACCCCGTGAAGATGGCTACATTGAAAGATGGCGAGTCGCAAAACTCCTTCTCCAGCAGAGTGGGAGTATCCTGTGCAATGCGGTCACAGCTGAAGTCCCGTGTGTTACATGCTAGTGCTTGGCATGTGAAGAAGCTAGGAGGGGCTGCCTGCGAGTCCTTCAGCGAGCAAGAGCTGACTCCTCTCACAAAGGTTGTTGTCCAGATAACAAACACGCCGATGGGTATAAACGTCAAGGCCTCTACAGTAGCTAGAACCACATGGTTCTTGAAGGAATGCCAATCCAAGTCTACACTGAGACGGGGAAGCCCGTTCGTGTTGTAAAGGGTCTGCATTATTCTGTCGCGTTCTTCCTGCCGCTTCCTCCTATCTTTCCTGAGGCGCCTGTTCTTATTCACTCGACCCAGGTCATAATCTAGCTGCTGCCGCTTAGTGGCCAAGACAAGGTTGGTGTAAGCACCAAAAGTCTGCCTAAGGAACGCCACAGCAATCGTCATGGAAGCCAGAACACGGATCGCCAGGCTGGCGCTATGATCGTGCAAGTAGTGTCTGGTTGTCCACACCTCCTCAGGGGCCAGGAGTGAGAAGTCACCCGCCGACCAAAGACTGAATGCTGCTGTAAGCAGTCCTGGAACATAGGTGACTGTGTTGATGAGCATCCCCGTTAGGGAGTTGTCCTCGATAATCTCAGGACTGTAGCGGTGGAACAAGAGGCCCGGTAGAATCCAAACCAACACTTCCAGCAGGTTGCTGTTCGGGTCAATGTCCCCCACAAGGATGCCAAAGAGAGGTGCGAATGCAATGGCGAGCAGCTTTGCGAAGAATGCCAGAGGCTCCCAGAGAATCTGCGCCGTGGACTTCTGCGTGTATCGAAACGCCCGCCGCCTCATCAACCCCAAGAAAAGCGCGATCACTATCATGAGCCATGACGCCTGGGCAATTTTCTGCCTGTTAGTAAATGCGGCACCCCTGCTTCCCCTCCCGAAAGGAACTGCTGCAAGGGAGCAGATGTAGCCCAGCGAGAACGCAGTGAACTCGTGAAACTTGTTCAAACACACGCTGGTAGAGTTGGGATACTTTTGCGACCAACTCACGCAGTCCGCCAGCTGCAAGGCGCCTGGATTCGCCATGGCTGCTTGGCAAATGATCTCTTGCAACGAACGAAGACAGGTTAGAGCTGCTTCGACGCTACAACAGATCACACAATCACCGCTCGGGCCCAGCTGAGGGGGTGTGCTCTCTTTCTCGCTGTCAAGGTGGGCGTATGCACTCGCGGGTGCATTTCAGAACGGACGGCAGACAAGCACTCGTGAGCTGAATGTATCGCACGATGCCAATTGATGGTTACTTGACTAACTTGTTCCGTCTATGCCCACTTTGAGTTTTTGAGGGAACGCCCATTTCTCGATATCGTGTTGACTGGGGTTGACGAATGAGAGTGCCCGGGAGACGGACAGGGTTGAGTGGGGGGGTTAGGGTCGGTACTGGGTAGTGCGGACGAGTGCGGAGCGCGTAGGTATTTCATTTAATGGTTTAGGATTTTGGTTTGTGGTTTGCCCGAGCACCATCCTTCGTCACAATCATTGAGGACCATTAATGATCATTGAGCTCGGCTAGCTGTCGGCGAGCTACTGGTGCTTGCACGCAACACAACCAACTTACAGCCATCACGGCCAGATCAATCGCGACCGTCAGATCGAGGACCGCCTTCCAGATCTGCGATAAGAATGATCCTGAGCCGTCGGTTTGGCTTGGAATTCTTACATCAATTTTCAGTGTTCGAAAAAGGAAGATCCAACTTTCGGACACCCTGCGGACACCTCCGAACAGCAGTGAAAGCTGCTTCAGAGAGCAAGTTGCAGGAGCTATTCAAACAGCAGTTTTTGCTGACGCAGTTGACCATTTCGAAAGCGAAAGAGGGGAGCTTTGAACAGGAGCGAAGGATCAGGCTTGCTGACGCGTATTTGAGCGGGAAGATGCAACTTGAGGCAATTTGACTTGTCCAGTCGTGTCATCTGTGGTGCATGGTCAGGAGCAGCCATGCAAGACCACCAATCAGTTTCTGCGGTGGCATCTTGGCATAGATTTTTTTTCCTTTCCTGAAAGTTGGTCATGTGCTCCGCAAGGGTCTTCTGAAGCTTTTCACCGCAGGGTTTGTTCAGAAGTGAAAAGGAGGTGCTGGAGTTTGAGAGCAGCTCTCTCTCAAATAGGTGTTTTTGGTGGTTTTACGTCTCGTCGCCTCTTTCTCTTGGCAATGGCGGGAGGAGAGCGGCCCGGAAAGAGGAAAAATATTGGGGGCCCAAGATTTGCAGATCCACCAAAGCCTAAGAGACTGTTGACCCAGGCTGAAAGGGACAATAGGAAAAGGCAGAAAGAACAGGTGCCGCGAAACCAAGTCTCATCAAAAGAGATTCAGTCCTGTCCATACCACGGACTGGCCCTTGATGGGGAAGCGATGCGGTGCCCAACATGCGGAAAGGGGTTTGTGGAGAGGAGGGTGGTCAGGATGCCAGAAGAGCAATCTCAGGTTGTGGTAGACAGCAAAACCTTCTGGGATAACTGGCGCAGGAGACTTTGGAATAGGGTAGAATCTCCCTACCATTCTGAGGTTGAGTACAGGTCTGAATCGCCTGTCGACTTCTGGATCTGGCACCAAGTGTTTCGGAAGGAACGGAAGGGGGAGTCCTACTCGACGGCGGCTAGAGAGACAAACATTATGTACCTAGAGACAACGTGGGCAGTGGAGAGATTCTGTGGGTTCGGAGGCATCCATCCTGATAAGGGGTATCAAGCCGCCAAACTCTGCAAACCAGAAAAAGGAATTGGCAGCGAGCTCCTGGTTGTGGTTCCTCCCATTGTAGCCACCCACTCCGAAAGTGCTGTCAAAGGTCCCTATGTGACCATAACTTAGGGCTGGGTCAAGCTTAACAAGCACGGAGAGATTAACAAGGCAGAGGGGATGCCCGAGCCTGCAGAAGGCTGGCCTCATGTGGAGGCGAGAGTTCGAGACCTGGCGGCTTTGATTTCTGCAAGGATGCCGGACATGCCTATCAATTTGGGCATGGTTGAGAGGTCAGAGCAGGTGCTGCGAGGGAAGTACTCGTCAGAAGAGGCGTTTGAAGAAGCCCGCGCTGAGAGGGAGTCAAGGCGCGCGCACGTTTTGCACCCAGAGCCGAGAGCACTCCATGTTCCTGTCGCGCCTCCTGTTCCTGCTGCGCCTCGGAGGGGTCAATTCGATGAGCTCCAGGAGCTGTCTCCCTGGCGGATACATCTAGCGTCCAATCCTTACGAGGCGTTCAAGCTGCGGTCTGGGAGAGAGCTGCAGCAAATTGAAGATGGCGCCTCTGGAGAAGGTGATTTCCAGCTCAATTGGCTGATCAAAAGCTGTCCTTCTGGTCTTTGTTCACGAGGCTGCTGGCCAGGGCTGATAACCAAGTTAACTTTTCGAGCCCACATTGGGTGACAAAAGCTTGCGTGCTTTCTGCTTGAGCTTCTTACATTTGGCAGCCTTTTTAAAACTTCTACATCAGAGCCAGAATCAAAATCCTTTGAACCAGATGCTTACTCGCCATCAGCCGCATTTGGTGGGCACAACATTGGAACCGCTGGGCACTGTACACATTGCAGAGGAGTGACAATCCTTGAAGCATAGGCTCGTGTGCAGGGTATGCATAACACATTTTTGATGCTGATCATGCAAGATCTATGCAGATATCCATATGACGGTATCGAAGGAAGCCAAGTGTGAACTGGTCAGCTAACAACACTGTAGCTTTACATTGTCAATGTTTTTTCCTATAAGTTTTGTTTTTGAGAACAGCAAGGCTTTCAATTTATTGAACGCAAACATCTACAGTGAAGCAACAATCAACTTTGCATCCTTGCAGACGCAGGGATCCTCCTCCCAGCCCGCGTGACTCTGCTTCCACCACCCCTGCCAACTGCCCCCCTGCCTCTGCCTCTCCCCCTCCCTGCCCTTGTACCATTGGAGGAGGGTGTAGGGCCAGCGGCAAACGGCCCTGTCCCCGGTGCCCTGCCAGCTTCCAAACCAACTTCCGATGTTCCTGGGAGGAGCGCGTCTGGCGCGCCTGCCCCATTCCCTGCTCGCCCATCCAATTGGCCAACGTGGCCTCGCTGGCCAGTTTGGCCCCCACCCCGACCAACCTCCGCCCCCATCCCTTCCACCTCCCCTGCCGAGACATCTATCAACCCTTCCGCCAAGCCCGCCCCCCCGCTCCCAACTCCGCCAGCCTTCGGAGTTGGAATCCCTGCCCCGCCCAAACCTCCGTTACGCAGACTCCCACCACCGCTGCCCGTACTCCCCCCTGCACCCCTCGCAGCCGACGGAGGCTCCCCCCCGAAACCTGGCACGTTTTGAGCGTTTCTGCTCGCGGAAGCGAAGCCACGATCAGGCAAGCCACTCCCTGCAGCAATGCTTGAAGCCGCACTCAACCCAGGGGGATCCCAAAGGCTGCTGCCTTGCAGCGCGCCGGCAACAAAGGTGGGTTCCACAACCTCAGGCTCAACCTCCATATCGCTGCTGTGAAAGGCCCGCGTCGCATTGTGCGCTTGCAGAAGGAGCTGGAGGGCTGGCTATGCCTTTTCCACCCGCTTTCTTATCATCTCGTCCGTCCTGCTCAAGACTCCCCTGGCTTCTGCTCGATCCACCTTATTTCGGGCAAGGATATCCTGGTCCGCATCCATCCTCCTTTCCGTTCTTCCTTTCGGCAGGGCAATCTCCGCCTTCATCCTCTTCCGCTCCTGCTCCTTGTGCAGAACCTGCTGGTTTCTCCCTGACTCCTGCCCATCCCCCCGCTTCCGCTTGTTGAAGAACAGGTGAGCATCCGTTTTTCCCATCTTCAAAAGGTGCTCAAGCCCCTGCTGGGATACCACGCTCAGATCTAACGGCAGCCCTCGAATCTGCTCAGGGATGTGCTCCATGCTGAGGTGCATATAGAGGGTGCACATGTCCCCAAACCCTGCCATTGTGTAGGCGTCAACGAATCCGACTGCTAGGTTCTGCACCAGAATAGATTTTGCTGTGCGCTGGGCCACATCCTTGGGGTTTAGCATAGGAGCACGGAGCTCCCGGTTGAACGCCGCAAGCGAGGCCCACACCAAGATGCAGGTTGCTCGCTTGTCAGGCTCGTCGATGACCGACTCACAGATTCTTGTGTACACCCTCTCGTCCAGGATCACGAGCGCCTCCCTACACAAGACAAGGAAGAAAAGAGGATTTGAGCTCCAGTCATGAGTCACAAGCAGTGATCTGATCTGTTGAGCTTGCTTTTGCCCTCCAGTAGAGAAAGAAACATACTTTCCTGCTTGTAAGATACATGTTTCTTTCAAGGTTTTCTTTGCTTCAGTGCTCAGTCTTGTCAATGCTCCTCTTGTCAACTGCTGTTCTGCTCTTGCTATGTGCTCTATTCTTCCAATCACGAGTTCTAGGATTCAGATTGCTGCCTTTTTGCGGCCTTCCAAGCAGTGAGATCTCAGAGGCATTCTGTGTGCACAAGACAGAGGCAAGAAGGGCCCGCAACTTCAGAAGATTGAAGGAGAAAGCTTCGGGAGACAATCTGTTATTGGGATCTGAAGTGTAATAAGAGCACACGATCTGGGAATGAGAAGGGACAATTGCGCGACCTGGAGATTGGCCACATGGGCCCGCAGCTTCAGAAGACAAAGCAAGAAGGCCAGCAAGACGAGCAGATGCGGCAGGTGAGCGCGGCGCACGAATCCTTAGGTGCTGGAAAAGCCTGAGCTGCCCTTAAATAACCCCAGCTACATCTGATGACTCCGCTGATCAGGGGGTGATTTTGGGTTGAAGATAGCTTTTGTAGGTTGACGGTTGGGTTAATTTTGGGAATTCCTTGTGCGAGTGCTGAGCAGTTGGGCGAGCTACTGAATTGGGGCTCATGTGATGATCAGTTCTGCTCCAATTGGAGCTGCAGCTGTGCTTGAGCTTGAGCTGGAACGTTGAGGCATGATGGTACAAAGTCGAAGTATCAAAAAAGGAGCTTAGGTTTTGTTGTCACTCACCGCCCAATGAAGTTGATTGCCTCCGTGTCTTTCTTCGAGTTCCCGTCTCTCTTTCGGATTACAACTTTCTTGCACCCCAGGTTCAGTTTCTTGATGAAGTCGTTGATGATGTCCACTTTCTCCTGCGTGTTCAGGTTGGACTCGATTGTGCGCTGGAATGTGGTGGCTGCCAAACGCAGTAGTGTGTGGAGGATGCAGAGGTAGACGGCGAGGATGCCAATGGGCAGGAGGGGGGCCAGTGTTCCAAACCTCATTCCGTGGTGAGTGGTGGCGTAATCTTTATGTTGGTTTTTGTTTTGGGGTCCGGGGAGTGCGTCTACGGTCGCCTGGTCAGGGAAGCGCTGGGGCCAGTGGGGGCATTTTTCGTTTGGCCCTGTTTTAAGGGGCCTGTGAGCGCCTGCGTGCATCTCTTCTGTGGTTCTGCGCCGTGTTCCCTCTGGAACGCGCCGCCCGTTCTTGACCACGACTGCCCCATAGTTGGACTTGGGGCAGTAACAGAATAGGCAGCCGCTGGTGTGCGAGTGGCCGGAGTGGCCATGAATCTCCGCAAGCCAGACGTAGTCGCCCCCGAGTGTGAGGATAAGTTTGTAGTGGGTGTTGTCCACCTCGATGCCCTCCTTTTGAAGCTGGTCTATCACCGGAATGAAAGGGCTGTAGTACCGCTTGCACGTCTCGTAACTGTCTTTCCCCTCGAACTGGAGAAGGCTCCGCATGCTCCTTGGGTTATGGTTAACCTGCTGCCCGTCTACAATCAGTTTAACCGCAAACTTGCTGGTGCTCACAGCCCTGAAGTAGCTCGCCGCATCGCCCCCAAAGTGCACCCGCAGCTCGTCCTCGCTCAACCCCTTCCTGCTCTCCAGGTACCCGCGGGTGCGCTCGTTGACAATGTCCTCCTCAAGGATGGCCGGGAGGTCCTGCAGCCACGCCGCCGTCCCGTCTTCGTCTTGCAGCACCGGGTTTTTTGCGTGGATCTCCTTCCGGAACTTGCTAACTTCGTTTTTGCTCTTGAGGAGAGGTATGTGGAGCCTACTCTCCTTAGGCCCCCCCTTGTATCCAATCTCAACCCGGTCCCACTTCTTGGTTTTTGTGTTGAAGACCTTAGCCAACAGGTTGATTGCGTCCTGGTACTTTTCCTGATGGCCCACCCGGCAGATGATCTGGAATGTGAGGCACCGAGCTAGAGTGTAGTGGGCAGTGATCTCCTTGACGAAATCCCGTTGTGTAGTCTGGCACCACGCTGGATTGCGCGCGCAGACCTCGTCGAATTGGTTCTGGGTAATCTCAGATTGGAGGATGAGGGAATAGAGGTGCCGGTTGCGGGAGTAGTGCTCAAGAAGGCCCTTTTGGATATCAGCTGGGCTTGCAAATCTTGTCTCCAAGAAAGAGTTCAGCTCAGCCGCCATCTTAAGCAGAGTAGGGGCAGAATCCCCACCGATGGGGCGTGGGGGAGGGGGATTTCCTACAGCCAGTTCAGCTGCTGTTTTGCGGTGTACGAATTGGAGGGCCTGGAACTTTCTCCGCAGTATTCTGTGTTGTTTTTCCTTTTGAGCCAGCTTGACCCTAAGCTCGTCTCTCTCTTTCTCTATTTCTGCCGGTGTTTGTTCCTCCCGCTTTTCCGCATTTCTGTCCTTGATCATCTTTGCTAACTCCGCCTTCACATTTCTGTTCTCCAGACGCAATTGCTGCTCCGCTGGCCGCACCGTCATCCCTGAACCCCCGCATTGGCTTGTGGAAGCCTTTGAGAATCGTCCCCCAACCCGAGCTTGAGTGGCTGCCCTAGACGCGCGCGCTGCGGCATCCCTCTCTCTTGCCGCTGCCCCCTGCTTTGCGGCGTCTTCCGCCGCTACCACCACAGTTGCCACGAAAGTAGCCTCTGCAGCTTGCTGCGCAATCAGCGACAGGCGCTTGCGCTTCCTCACAGCTCTTGCTCCATCCCCCCCCCATGTGGGAAAAGGTGAGGACGACATCTGAACCTCTACCAACAGATACCTCTACAGTAGCAGCAAGCCTCTTAACTCCGCCTAGCCTCAGCTTCGCTCGCCACCATAGAGGTTCTGCAAATGTGCAAACAGCCTAGCTGGGGTCAGGTCTTGCGGATTGACCAGTACGTTTTTTGCTTGAGGAGGGTAAGGCAGTTAGGGTTCTGTGGTCGGACATGTTGTCATGGTTAATTTAATGCCGGTTTACTTTAACCGAATTTAGTTGGGAGTCTACCTTTGCATGAGTCTATATGTTTGGTCGGTGCAGCCATTGGACATTTGTTGGAGCATGCGCGTTTGTCCGACATGCACCTGTGAATTGTATCACTAGTGCACTTTATAATATGAGCTATTCAATCCCAAAGATTGGAGTAGAGACGGTAACAGCATGAGCTTGAATGTAGCTCCCGGGTCATGCCAACAATAATTGTAGATTGCTTTACCACTCAGTGCCAACAGTATTTAATTCCCAACTCATCCATTGAAGCCTCTGAAGCTTTGCAATTGTAATTTGATTTGCACGCACAATGATTGTATTGAATTGTTGAGTCGGCTGCGAATCAAAAACGGTTGAGGGCACAACACACAAAAGCAACAAAACAAGCTGTGCCAGTATGCTGTAAATGATATCTATAAAAGCAACCTACTTGCTAATCTGACGTAGTGGTTAATGACGGGCAAACCGTGCAATAGATCTCGTTTATTTTGTAGTCTGGTTCAATTAAGGAGTCAAGTGACAATTCTTAAAGCTCCGAAAACCAAAATTTTCATTCCCGAATCCCTCATTTGCCAGTGGAGTCTAATCCTCTAAGTCTAGCTACGGTTGCCACGAATTAGGCAGCGGCAGTTCGATTTCCACAAGCAGCCTGCACTGTAGCTGGGTCCATAGCGCGTCCGTCCGATGGATAATGTCGGGCCAATGGACCAATCGTGGCCGTCGGTCTTCAGCGTGACCGACATTGCCATGACGGTCCTAAAAGCTGTCGCCGAACCTTTGTGCGCGTTTCAGGCGCGCGCGTTCAGTTGACTCCACTATCGAACCGTATCGAAATCGAAGATTTTGCGCGAATTCTTCGATTTTGATAGTTCGAAAGTCCGGAGCCAAATTTGGAATCCGCGCTTCGGACCACCGCCGCCGGCCCGGAAGTTTTGTTCGGACGACCGTCCGAAGTTGGTTGTACAGCAACCTGTTCTGGCCAACCTGTGATCAGCAAGCCAAATGAAGTTCGGTGTTAAATTTGAGCCACTCACA
>DF237359.1:0-83201 GCA_000708835.1 Klebsormidium nitens | reverse complement strand
TTGCGCCATGCATTAAATGCGAATAATGCAAAGGGGCCAAAATGCATGGACCCCAATAAACGAAGGGTCCAACATGAATAGGCTATGGCCGTGCATAGGCTATGAGCCTGTGGCGGCGGCGGCGCGATGCGCGCGCGCGCGCGCTCAGGACGTGCTATGGCAAGGAGCCAATCTGGCGTGACACATGACCTTCTCAACTTCGTCTGATCTCCAATAATCTAACAGAGAATGTTTTGGAATTTGGAATTGTTCTAATGGACGTAGGTTCCTTGCTTTTATACGTCCTCCTAGATGCTAGCACACAAATCTTGCTAGGTCTAAAGTCTTACTGTAAAACCTGCAAACCGCAATTGCGTAACTGCAATTGCCAGGCTATCAAGCTAGGAGTCTACCACTGTCAGACTCGAAGTCCGACCACACAACACTATGTAAGGCTATCGAAATCAACTTCTAACGTCTTCTTCCAACAGCTTGGCAGCCCTTAAGTCGCACAACTGCTCCGCTGATGTTGTCATGCTGTTGCCGTCTCGCTCCCGCGATGTCGCCACGCTGCTGTTACACAGGCATGTGCACTGTCCAGATACTCCGTTTCTCAGTCCTGGGCCCTGTTCCGTCTGGTCTCTGCAACAGTAGCTTTAGGTTTAGCATGACTTAAAAGTCATGTACAAACAGGTAATCATGTAAGAAGTCCGGACTCATAAAGTTCCGTACTTTGGAACGCGTTTAAGAAGCGTTCCGTCTGGTTGCTGACGTCACTCCGGCCAGTCATTGGCAGTTCCGGGAGGGTCCGAAAACGCTGTCCGACTGAAGGCGGCCGTGCCAGGCTGTCTATTCCACCTAGGAAAGGTTGCAAAAAGTCAAAACCGAAATGTTTAATGCTTTGGAACGCGCCCAGGCGCCCATCCGTAGCAACACAGGTCCTGATGCGCGGCTATGTCTGGTTCGCCGCACGAAGTCCGAAGTCGGAAAACTACTGTCTAAATTAACCGAACTGAAATCAACTCGGTTCAAAGTTGCGCTCGCGCACAGGTCAGGTTTCTCGAGCAACCAAGTATAGGGCAGCACACAAGGATCGACGAGCAACTTCCTGAAATTAACCAGTCTAAGTTCCGAGCTAGGTTACTAGGTCCTATGCCCGGAAGCCTCCTGGGCTGCACAGCCTGACAGCCGAAATTAATGTGCTGCCCCATCTAAAATTATGATATTCTCGTCAAGTGAGGAGTAACTTATTGAATGCGATTTTGCTGGCTTAGTATATGCGGTTGAGTCACTAGTATTGAACTTGGCAAAGTTCAAACACTACACAATGCGCTCGAGTTGCCCTGCATGTATATATGTATCAATACTTTTGTCATTTTGCGCCGTTGCAATCGCTTTCGCGCATGTCGTCACTCAGTATACTCTTGCATACTTAGCCTTCGACCCCTGCAATTACTTGTTAGTCGAAACAGGTGTATTGAAGATATGCAGTCGAGCCGCCGGGTTTGCATTGGTAGATTGATCGGTCAGTGACTCGTTGACTCCGTCGGTGATTCCGACCATTGATAAGGCCCTACTCTCAGTCCACTGGCACACTAGTTCACAACCTTGAAACGAGCTGCATAGATGCTGTCATGCTCGCAACTCAGAAGTGGAATTGAAGTAGCTAGTAATGCCATATGCAGCTACGTCTGGTCGACTCGGTGTCACGATATCACACCCGATCGGAGCAGCTCCTTTAATTATTCAGTTACCTGTCAGTGACGGCCGCCTAGCTTGCTTGCAGATTACTCGCTTTGGTCGACTCGAAACATGTTTGGTACGTGAGTTGACTGAGACCTGGGACCTAGCAGATAACGTACCACCCGGCAGCTGCACTTAATTTATACGCACCGCCTGTGATTGCTACCATTGAGCATGCAGTTTACTTTTTCGAACGTATGCAAGGTTCATCTACAGCTTAGACTTACGTTGCGTTTCAAAATTCCATGGACGCTCATGTATCCGAGAGGCAGTAGTTTTTTTGAGGTGGGTGTTGGGCCGTATGCACTCGGTAGGATATCGCCTCGGAAGGTCGAATATACTTGCTGCAAACAGCTTTGCATACAAGTGAAAAATCGAAATAAGTACCTGTACATGCTAGCTAGTAATCCATGCGGTATCCCCCCCCAACATGGGTTGCCTTTCCAAACCCACTGGTTTGGAATCCCAATGAAGCTGATTGGCCAGGGTTCTCAGGAAGGCATGAGTGGCGTGATAAGTCATCCACTGGAATTTGATATATTATCCCGTGCGAGTACATTCCGACCATCGGAGGATTGGGGCAGATAAATGGAAAGTTTCTATTTTTTATGACGACTTTATTGGACGTTTGGATGACGTTTAACAAAATCCTACTTAGAATCCTGAAGCCATTACCCCGCAAAACCCTGCTCCTCTTCTAAGACGTACAGGGTACTTGACTGCTCTAGAAGGATCCATCAATGCCTTCTTGATTGTCAAAATTGCCAACAACTTCCTTCGCCGTACTTTCAGCTTTCGCAGGTTGTATTGGTCTTTGTTCAAACCACCCTCTGTTTGTCTTCCTTTTTTTAGAGGTGGCAGCGTTTGTATCTGCGAAGCCAGACATCGATAACCTTAACTCCTGACAACACCCGTCAAAATCCAGCGCCCAACAATGGTGCGATAACTTAAAATGTCCGCAGTGCGACTGACCCTTCAAATAAATACTTATCAAACTCCCCATCTTATCCGCGAGCAATCCAAACTGCGCGCTCGTAAATTTTCTGCGCGCTTGCCACGTGCCGCTTAGCAACTGGCGGCGTTGCAATAGGTCGGGAGCGGGCGCGGGAAGGGCTTGGCCTGCTCGTATGCATAAGCGATCTCGATAAGCTTTGCCTCCGTATACTTCAACCCGTGGAAGATGACCCCGGTTGGCGCCCCAAGGCTGGTCTTGAGCCCGGGGATTGTGATGCTCGGAAACCTGGAGAGGTGACCGGAGAAATCAAAATCAGGGCCAGTTGTCTGATGACGAAATCACAAAGGAGCAGAGTTTACTTATTGAGATTGCATGGTCGCAAGGGAGCAGAGTTTACTTATTGAGGTTGCATGGTCGAAGTACGGTTCGGACAGTTCTGGCCAGATCACGTCAGCTTTTGAAACAATCCTGGGAGAACTTTTGAAGGATCAGCTTGAGACGAAAGTGCAAGCACCGTATCGACGGTTTGATTAGAACTAGTGTGAGACGAAAATCTGATGGTGGCATGGCTGCTGAAGCCAACGAGTCATTTTGGTGGGCGGCAGTGGCATTTGCCAAACATTGCTCGAAGTTTTTAGCCACGAAAGAAGCTACCGAGAGTGCGGTTCACACGGTCCACTCAGTCCCATTGAAAGTGGCGGACTGAGCTGAAACGGGTATTTGGCTGACACAGACAGCTGGACAGCAAGTAAAAGAAAAGGGTCCGAAGATCTGAAATGGTTGTAAAGCACACAGAATCACAAAATTAAGTGGGTCGGAAATAAAGTAGGGATGTCCAAATCGTTCCAAAGTGGGGGGGTGACTTACTGGGCGGTGGCAAAGGTACCGATGAACCCCCCGGACAGAATTTCCAAGGTAAAAGAAAAGGGTCCGGAAAAATGAAAGGGTTGTAAAGCGCAAAGAATCACATAATCGAGGGGGTCGGAAAGAAACTAGGGACATCCAAATTGTTCCAAACTGGGGGGGTGACTTACTGGGCGGTGGCAAAGGTACCGGTGAACCCCCCGGTGGAGGTAATAGCGTCGTAGCCGTTGCTGTTGAAGAACGTAGTGATGGCAGCCGCGATCGCTGATGCGTTCTGGCATAAGCGGAGGAGACTAATGATAAGTGAATCTGATGAACCAGGACGACATCATACGAAGCCAGAAAAGAATGTGGGTAAGTCAATATTCGTGCTTTCAGGTCAATGCTTTGACGTACGCTCCAAGGAAAATTAGACACATTGCCTTTGAAGCGCAGCTCGGTCGTGATGATGGGGATGAAACAGTATCCGGTCCTGTTCAAAGCTCTTCTCTCAAGGCCTAGTATCCGGGATGCACGAGTTCTGCTTTCCCTTGCCATCATCAAACTACAAAACCCCTAATGTCCTCGTACATGACTTCCATGAGACAAGGTCTGCGGCTGCAAAGGCGCGGAAAGTATGCACACGTGGTCGAGTGGAAAATTGTTGGTTTCTGCGCCCTCTTGCGGGTCTTGCTCTTGGAACAGAGCGAACGACGGAGCGGTCTACTGTCGACAAGAGTACTCTGGAGGACGATGAAGTGTTCAGAAGTTGCGAGGATGAGAATTCTACCTGCTTGGAGCTAAGGTAGGGGGCCGACTCAAACCCGGTGGTGTTCTGCGCCTGTTCCCCGGTCTGCTGGGAGAATCCTTCTTCAACGGAATCCTAACACAATCCCGTAAAACAGCCCACATCTTTGAAGTGTGTCAAAGGCGAAAGTGGGTTACCTGCTTGGAGCTAAGGTAGGGGGCCGAGTCAAACCCGGTGGTGTTCTGCGCCTGTTCCCAGGTCTGCTGGAAGAAGTTGCCGTAGGCGGGCTGGCCGCGGCAGCACGTACCGCCCTGGAACTCGAGCAGATAGTTGTCCTGCGGATAAAAGAGGATTCACATGCATCAGCCGCGTGTTGAAACCGGAAATCAGACCGACTTGATTCAAAGGCATAGACTCAGGCTGCACTTGGACGGAGATTGCAAATTCAAACGGCTGTCCGAATCAGCCGCGTGTTGAAACCGGAGATCGGACCGATTTGATTCAAAGGATTAGAGGCTGCACTTGAAGGGAGATTGAAGTTTCAAACGGCTGTCCCATCAACTAGATAGGAAAGGTCGCACCTGTCAAGAAGTTACTCAAGCCGTCCGAGTCATTCAAGATGTTAAGAAGCGCCCGTTCACTTTTTGAGTTATACCAAACAGCCGTAACGGTCTCCTTCTCTTTATATATTCGGATCATGAAATGAGCATTTCGACATGAACACCGAGCGCCTTCTCTATGCTGAAGGTAAAAGGACATTAGGCAAGGTCCTTTCTGTGTTAAAACCATAAAACCCTAAAAACCCTTAGAAGCTCAGTCCTTAAAAGCTAGCAGGCATTTCACCCTCGAGTATTGAAATGTACGTACCTTGTTGAACTGAATCATATCCGCGAGAGAAGTCTGGACGGTGTAGCCAGGCCTCCACGTCAGCTCTGAAAGCGAAAACAAGATCAGGTTTAGTACGGAGGATTGTGAGACTTCGAATATGGAACGGAGTCGTGAACTAGACTCTGAACTTGTTAGAGAGGAGAAGAAACGGCTCTGTTTTGGGCAAGACGTGAAAAGAGTAATCAAATCGTTACACGTGAAAAGAGTAGTCAAACCGTTACGCTGTCCGACCTTCACATCCGCTCTGCTTGACAGGGAGATCAGAACGTTGGCAATCTGTACTCAGGAAGTATGAACCAGTGACGAAAGACCCCATAATCCGAGAGAAAGTGCACTATCAATCAGCGGATCATGTTGTCACATTGAGGAGCGCTCTTGTTTCAATATTCTCTTTTGACAGGACCCATATCGGTATCCGTTATTAATCTGAGCACAGAATGTTACGCTCCGACAGAACACTTTGAAGAATCGAGGAAACCGATCGTTTGAAGCGTATCCGCAGCACAAGTTAAAGGCGCTGAGAACGCGAACCTTGGATTGACTGAAGACCTGATTGAAAACCTGATAGCCGCTTGCTAGCGCTTTAGTTAATCTCAAACATGCACCTTCGCAACTATGAAGCTCCCATATTCTCATGTCTCAAGTTTCCAAGCGAAGAACCTAAACCTTAACCCTCCCAATATTGAAGCTTGAGGAATCTGAGGTAAAACAACAAAGTGTTTTGACTTACCGGAGAGGAACTTGTTGATGTCCACTTTGAAGTCCGTCGGAAGGATCGAGCTGGTGCTCAGTCCGGTGGTTCCGGGGATGCTGAACGGAAACGAAAGCACGTCCACGGTGGCGCCCTGAGCCCTGCGCACCAAGATAGAAAGTGAATATGTCAGCGAGGCCGGAACTTTTAAAAGGCGGAAACGGAAACGGAAACGGAATGGAAAAGGAAACGGAAGCGCGTCCACGGTGGCGCCCTGCACCCTACATGTGCACCAGAAGCAGATTTTTGAATGAGCCCAATGAAACATCCCGGAAAACGGAAACGAAACCGGAACCGGAACCGAAAGCACGTCCACGGTGGCGCCCTGAGATCTGCATGTGCACCCGGAGATGAGTTTTGTGTGAGCAGAATAACCAATACTGTTCTCAAAATTGGAAAGAGAACGGAATTGGAAAAGAGAACGGAAAGGGAATAAGGAAACAAGTCTACGGTGGCGCCCTGACCTTAATCAACCAGGGGTAAGGCCTGAGTTAGAGATTGCCCTGTCCGGGCTCGAGAAGACCGGAAGAAAGGGAACGGAAAAATAAAGGGAAACGGAAACGGAAATCGAAACGGAACCAGACGCACGTCCACGGTGGCGCCTTGAGCCCTATGCACCTGGGTCTACAAACGTAAACGAGAATGAAACAGATCGAAATGTGACCACATTTTACCCCTGAACCTTGCCAAAGCAGACGACGCACTTACGCTAAAAACTACAGGGAAAAGACTGGGATTCTAGAGATGGAAATGGAGGGCGGGAGCTAGAGCGCTGAAAATCAAACGTACCTGAGGATGTCAGGGACGGCGTTGTAGCCCGCAAGGAGAACCGGGTCTGTGGTATTGGGGTTGAGGGGGTTGAACGCAATCTTCTTGCCTGCGAATGAAAGCCGACAGCGTTCGTCATTTTGATTTGTGACGTACACGATTCATACAAATGTCTTTCGATCGAGAGAGCGCATTCACATCCTGCTACTCCCACTCGCTCCCTGCGGGAGCATCTGAGCCAGGGGCACGGGAAAGAAGGCACTGTCAACGAGTCCACGAGCGCGTTCACACCTTGCAGGCCCGTCGTCTTGAGGAACTGTGTGAAGCCGCCCGCGGGCACGATTTGTCCGTTGGTGTACGCATCGTTCGGATCGACGCCCGTGATGGTGTCCAAAAGGTACACGGCGTCCGTCAGCGTCCGGCACATGGGCCTGCACAGCGGACCGTTTATCTGAGCATCGGACGGCTGAGATCCGTCGCTTCTCTGAAGATTGAGGTTTTATATTGCTTCATGGAGAAAGAGTATTGAAACGAACAAAACCCAAAAGGCACATAGCGTCCGTCAACTTTACGGGCCTGCGAGATCAACCAGTGACTTGGGGGTCTGACATTCGAGACTTGATGCTATTCAGACACACGAGTTCTTCTGGGTCCAAAATGCGGGTTGGGACAATTAACATAGGTCATTCGAAACCTATCTCAAAAACAAACTGAGATAAGGGCATAGGCATCGAATCCGCCCGTACTAGGGGCGAACTAATACTGTCCTGCAGTACAGAGTCTTTGCTCAAGCTCTCCTTTGAGCACCAGGAACTAGCAAAGGTTAGTCTATCTTCTGGCTGCGCCGTCTTGAAGCGTGGGCGTCTCGCCTTTTACGAATTTTAAATATCAGCAGAGCTGGTAAAACGTGATCTACTTGTGCTAGGATCTACGAATCGCGAAAGAATGTAGGTTCTATCGCGTTGCCGCTCACCCGGCGGTGTCCTGGGACTCCTACAGCGGAACGACGCCGGCACGGCTGACGAGACCCACGGTGGGCTTGATCCCGACGATTCCGTTCGCTCCGCTGGGGCTCAGGATCGATCCGCTCGTCTCGGAGCCGATGGTTACCATCGCCTGCACAGCATACGGGAAACCCTCATGGTCAGATCAACGTTCGTAAATCTTATTGTTATCCGTTAACATTTTATTTGCGTTTCGGTCTCTATCCTCCGTTCCCGGGTATTTGGGATTGGCCTCTCGTCAGGTAGTTCTTACAGAGGATGACTGACAAGAATTGCCGGAAGCAGGGTTTTGTAAGACGCCCGACCACTGCTCCTCTCTGCCTCAGAAGCGGTTCTGCTCAAGCATTACTGCTAGGTACGACTCAAGAAAGCAAAGATAAGTTCGGCACTAGTACCCGGGTTCAAATCATTCGAGGATGACAACCCCGCAAGCTGTCAGAGGAAGCTTATCGGGTCTGCTGCCTGCTGCGAGGAACCTAACTAGCGATTGGAAGGAAAATAATAGTGACCGAGGTTCTCTCACCAAGCTAGTTGCGGCAACGACAGCGGAACCGGAAGAGCTCCCGGAGACGATTCCCGGGTTGGAGTAGTTGAAGTAAGTGGTGTTGACGGGAAGCGCAGAGGGAATGTCGGGGTACGGGTTGTTGATCGTGATCTGGTTTCCGATGGAGTAGCGGACGTACGGATCCTGTACGGAAGATACCAACGCTAGTTTTTACGATATGCAAATGTGAGAGTGAGAGCAAGACGGAAAATCTCATTGACTGGTTTGCTGGACGATTGAAAGACGGGTTGCCACAAAACGGATACCAAAGCGCCCAATGGACCAGGACGTGTTAAAAAATGAGACACTGCGGCTTAGCAAGTTGGGGCTGGCGAGTTGCTGAAAGATAGTGACACACAGAATGACGAGACTGGTGACGTCAGCAAGATGGGTCGCTAATGTAGTCGCCAACACGGCAAGATGCTGGGGACCGACGCGTTTCATGCCACCCATACAGGGATGAGATTTTGCCTTCAGCCTATCATGCACCTCAATGTTGACAGAATCGTGGACATCAGCGTGGCGTCACGCTTACGTAGACCTGCCCGCCCCGGCCGGACCAGCCGGAGACAGAGCTGCCGCGGTAGTTAGCCCACTCCGAGAGGCCCGCCTTGGCGAGAATGATTCCGCCCGCGTTCTTGATTCCGGTCGCGAGGTAGGCTTCCGCGTGGTGGGAGCCCACCAGATTCCAGGACCCTGAGCGGAAAGAAAGGAACCGGACTTTTGAAAAACAGTGCCCTTCTTAGAATACATACTTGCTGTCTATTTCGGCAGCGTGGTAGGAGCCCACGAGAGTCCCGGCCGGGACCTTGAGGGAATGAACAGAACCGGAATCTAAAAGCAGGCTTTCCGCGAGGGAGAAATACACTTAAAGTTCGTTCCGGCCGTCAGGTGGAATTCCACATGGCGAGAGCCACCAGAATCAACGGCTCAAACGCAAACGGACCACAGAGAACAAAGGCTTTGTGAAGATTTAAGAAGTGGCCAATCACTTTGAACGTTCCGGGCGACAGAGGTCTTTGCGCGCGGCATCCGGCGCTGCCAAGTTGCAAAAGCCGAGCGGAATGAGAGCGGAAGCTAGTGAAGGGCCAGAACGAGACAATCGATTCACCGACGATCTCGCAACTGTTGGAAGAAAGGTATTGTGACACAAACGTATGCTTGGCTGAAATAGCTTGCTCACCAGCGGTGCACTCCATTCCGTCCGCGCAGACGTTGTCCTTGAGGATGACCGGAATTCCGTGCAGCTTGTTGAGGTTGCAGTTGGGCGCGCACGCCGCGCGCTCGATGTCCTTCGCGTCAGCATCAGCCAGGGCCGTCGGATTAAGCTCCAGAACGGAGTTGGTGGCATAAGCGGTCTGCGCAGAAAACATGAGGGAATATACATCTAAAGCGAACAGAGGAAGATACTTCGGAACCGCTCACTTATCCTATTCAGGCGTCAGCTCAAGCCATCCGGGCTGAGCTATAAGATCAAAATGTGCAGGAACTCTTCTACTCGAAGAAAGGGGCCCAAAAGCAGAAAACGCGACCTTAATATTCTTCCTGAATCCCCATTTTTCTTCTCCGAACTCACGGTTTGTCATCACAAATCTTTGAGAGAGGCTCTGTTCTCTATCGGGAGTACTTCGGTATATGTAACGGTGCAGGCGCCTATGATGGAAGCCATTTTAAGACACGACGAAGGCCAGACGTCGAGAGGGCGCATATAAGCGAACTCTCGGGAAACGTTTACGATGATGGATACCCACAGAGACTATAAACTGCCCATAGAGGAAGAGTGCGTTCCATCCAAGCAGAACATGTGAAGAACGGAACCGGGGCGAAGAATCCGGGGATTGGATAGGGCGAATAAACCACTTACGAGTCCCTTGAACGTTCCGATGTTGTCGTAATCCGCGATCCGCTGCAGGTAGCAAGACACGAGCGAGCGTGACGTCAGCTGGCCGCTCTTGAACAGCGCTTGCGCGGCGTCAATCGTCAGCTCGACGACTTGCGAGCAGTCGAAGTTGGTCGGGGTCGTGGGGTACGTTCCGGTTCCGCTCGAGGCAAAGCACGTGAAGGTGGAAGAGGAAAAGCATCCGGTTCCGGTGGGGCAGCAGTACTGGGCGGAACCGTCGGCGGTGGTGCAGGTCGACGGGTAGCCGGAGGAGGTGCACGATCCGCCGGACAGAGGAATACCGATGGCGCCTGCGAAACGGAACGACGGGATTGAGGAACTCAGAAATGGTAGAATAGGACTCGTAAAACTCGAAATTTATACTCGAATGCAAAGGTGCGATATAGGAAGACCGCAGGCGATGAAGAACAGGTCCGAGTAAAAAGGGCGCACAAGGATGGTGTCAAGCGAAAGAAAAAGGTCTAACAGCCTTTGGAATGAAGAGAACTTGGGGCAATAGCTAAGCAGAGAATACTAAGACCATTCGGCTGCAAAGGTTTGTGGGCGCGGTTCTGGTGGTGTCGAAATTTTCCTTAGGGGAGGCCTCGTGTGGAGATCCGGCATGAGGGGCGGAACAAGAATTCTTACTGTCAGCGACGAGCTGTCTCAAATCTTCAGAGAGTTGCAATAGACTCGCTGTATACTGAATGAGAAGAGTAGATTTGTTCTGTCCCAATTACTCAACAGTAGTGAGTACGGCAGTTCAAATTCCAACAGCGTCAAGGACCTTCGAGCTTCAAGAAGAACGGACGGAGAGAAGGACGTCTCAGGCGGATCTCAAAAAGGTCGAAGCTGAGTCCGTTCTACTTTTAGCTGGGTTTAGAAAACTCACTGGAACCGTCGGGGGCCGGTCCGGGGGCGACAGGGCTCCCCTCAGGGGGGGATCCCTCGGGGGGGCTTGCGCCGGTGCTCGGGGCGGGGGCGGGGGGTGACCCGGCAACAAACCCGTTGCTGACCGCGGTTGACGGGTCGGAGGGGTAGCTCGCAGACGCGGGGTAGCACGTGAAGGTAGCGCTGGAGAAGCAGTTGAAGCCTGAGGGGGGTACGAAAAGGGTGTGAGCTAGAATGTGGTAAGCTATTCACTGGGGGAATGTAAGAGAACTTAAGAGGGGCAGGGATGAGCGAAAAATCTGTCGCGGGTGAGATCACGTTATGGAAAGTTGGTCCTCAAGAGAAACGGTTGATTATGAAGTGCAAGAAGAATGGTTACTGGCAGGGCAGCATGGGTAACGTTAGAGCCGTCTGTTCGGATTCACAGCATTGCAATCTCTAGGTTTCTTATCAATAGCCTTAAACTAGTTGCAGGTATTCAACGCTCAACCCACAAGATGGGCAGAGGTAAAGGATCGTCGAGGACCCTTCTAATTTCATAAATCTATGTAGCTGCGTCGCTGGCAGTAAGATGATGTGGAAACTCGATCCAAACTCATCCAGCATAAGGTTTCTGAGGTTGCGAGGTTAGTATTAACCCACCTGATGGGCAGCAGTAACCGGTAGTACCCCCAGCGGTGTAGCACGTGCTTCCCGTGGAAGGGCAGGACTGGAGCAGAACACGTCCCGCTGACACCGATGACGTCAGCGCCAGCAGCAGGAGCAGGGGAAAGGCTGCAGGAAGATAAGCGATGGTTTGGGCATAAGCTATGGCAGAAAGGGCTTGACATCGGTGGAACTTTTGTTGCTCAGATGATGACCTCAGCGCAAGCAGCAAAGAAATAAGCGGAGGGTTAAAGAAAAGGTATCACAGCCGCAGGCGTCTGTAAGTGCTGAGATTCCTGTGAGATCAGATGCGGAGAGAGGAGAATACAAACTCCTCATGTCTGAGGAAGGTCCAAAGAAAGCAGGCAACACACGCTATTGGAAGAGAACAGGTAAGGCAACAACAGGCATCAAGGCATTGCTCAAAGGGTTTGCTTTTCAGGATCTGGATCAAGGTGCAAGCACACTGCCGGTGCCATCTCAACAAGTGTGTTTTGGTACATGCCATTTGCTAGCACAGGCAATCCTGGGCTAGAGAAGGAAGACCACAGCTAAAGACATAGATCAGAGAGGATTGCCATCAGTACAACGTGACCTTAGCAGGTATTGGACAAGCAGTATCAAAGTTATTGGTGTCATTGATCTGGGGACTCAAAGGTGGGAACCGTGAGTGGATCAAAGAGCGACATTGAAGGTTTGAGGATCTGGTGTGTGTAACGCTGAAGGGTCAGACTTGTCTGCAGCGTTTCATGGACAAATGCGCACTCAGGCACTGAACTTCCTCACAGAAAGTAAGCTAAAAGCCCAGCTCACAAAGCAACTTGAAGTGAGCAAGTAGTCAGAGACGTCAGATCCAACAGTTGCATAAATAAGAAGTGATATCGGAATCTTTCTGAAGTAGAGCTGTCGGATCGTTGATGGTTAGTGAGAAGAAAATGGTGAATGTGCTGGTGAGACTCGGAACAGAATGTCACAATTCGGCTTCCCAAATCAACCTGAAGAAGCAGCTCAGAACATGGATCAGGATACCACCAGACTCCTGCAATGCTGAGGTTCTCCTCGAATCTAGCTGATCACAAGCACAACAGCTGAGCTCAAAGTTTGCAGATATAACAACGAGCTGAGACTTGAGTGGATTGACAAAGTTGCACCACCTCAACGATCCTCCCGGCGACAAACAAGCTGAAAGAACAGCCGTGGAGCGCACCCTTGCAGGAAGAGCAAAGCTGTTGATCTGAAAAGCAGCTGAAAGTGAAAAGGGATTTAAACGGCCCTCAAACAAACCTCAGGGATCCCTGTGTTTGCGCAAAGCCAGCTGAGACGTAACTGGTTCTCAATTCTCGGTCCTTGAAAAGCCATCTTTTTGCATTGCCGCCAGATGCAAAGCACTCACCTCGGAGCACCGCCATCTTGCTGACGTAATCACGCTGCAGCTTTGAGTGGTGGTGCGCCAAGGATGACGTCAGCAAGCACCGCTGGTCAGATCAGCAGGACCGCCTTTTCTCCGGGTACCCTCGCTGAGAAAGGCGCCTCTTTGGCTGGATTGTGAATCGGACCGATGAGCTTTAAAGTGGATCAAGTCGATCCAGGGAGCTGGTCAAATCGAGCAGTGAATGGGCTTGACTCTTGAGAAGGAGCTGGGAATGACGGTTCTAGCCTCGAACCGCAGGGAATGATGAGAAGCAATGAACTAGCAGAATGCTGCCACGACATTTATATCCGGCCAAGCTGAGCTCAATCTGGGCCGCATACAGGATTCGTCTCAAGACAGTCACGATCTCATAGAACCTTTGCCCGACTGGCACTGCTTTGTGAGCAGCTGCGGCGGACCGATCAATCTCAAATGATTGGGCCTTCTCGAAAGCACATGTGGCACGTGTCACGCTGTAAAACGTTCACCAGCTTGGGAGTCCAGCTAGCCAGCTAACGAGCTAACGATGTTCAGCTGAGATACTTTCTGCACTGGTCAAACCTAGACGGCGATCAAGATTGAGTAATAAAAGTACCTGGTTATGATCCGTATGCAGAGGTATATGCAGATCTGTGTGCCTAGCAGTAACTGAAGACGAGCTGTTAGGAGGTTAGGAACTAACTCCGACTAACTCACATAAGCCGCGGTAACTCTGTGCAGCCTTGACTTATATGCACCACAAACTAGACGGGCACCTACTACCGTAAGCTGCACATGACGTGCACGTGCACCCCGCAGCTGAAGGTTAAGTTGGAGACACATGTACCAGCAAGGGCATAAGAAGTGGTGTAATATAACAGCAATTTGACGCCTGCCAAAAGGCTTCCTCTAGTCTGGGGGGCGCTGCCGGGCCTTGCAGACAGCGCCCCCCCCTGCGCCGATCGTAGATGATCAGCTACGTACTGTTTGTCGAGACTCGAGCGATCCTATCGAGAGGCCTAGAAGGAAAAACGTTCCCTCGTAATCCGGGGAACCCACCAAACGCCGCTCAAGCCGGGGCCTGGGAAGCGGGAACCAATCCGGCTAGAATGTCCATGCTCCAGGATTGAACGCAAGGAATCAGTGATCTTTGTAGGTCTACTGCCCGGAGTGGACTTTTGAAGTAATATCCGGCCATGCAGTTCCATGGGTCGAAGGTTGAGACTCGAGAGCAAGCAGAGGCTGGCACGAGGTACCAGCCTAGGGACCTGGGTCACTCACAGTGTGCAACTTGTTGGTGCCCGCTGGAGGTGACAAGGTTGAGAGAATTGCATAAAAAGATGCTCTTTTGGGGCTTCATGAGCTCAGCGTGAGGTGGCACTATCTCGACGGCGTCACATGAGTACTTGCCAGCGTGACGAGTACTCACTCAACAAGTACCTACCTACCATGCTGGGGGCCAAAAACGACGCGCCCCACCGTTCAAGCGTTGGGTACCTTTTAAAATTGATACCCAGGTACCAACCCAACGTTAGTACTTGTAGTACCGTACCTTTTGCAGGTACTCGGTACCCGGGGTACCGGTATCTAGGAGGTACCTACCTCACAACACCGATAGGTAGCATGATCCGGTCTTGACATGCTTGACGTTCCTCAGGCTCTGCCAATCACAGTATAGGCTATAGCAGGCCCACATTGCCGGTACGTACTCAGGGCCGATCTCGGATCATCGCAATCATCAACAATGATTGGCACCCTGAAGAAGTACCTACTTGAAAATGTACCTCGACCTCTGGATTCAATCCAGGTCGCGACTCGCGGTTCTAGACTCTGGTTGCACAAAAGCGCAACCGGGGTCACATTTTTTATCGGGATGCTGTACCGACTCCCGAGAATGTCAAGATTGTAACGAAAACACTCGTCTGATGGCCGGTAGGATTCCCTCTGTTTGAAATACCGTAACAGGTTTCAACTTCTAAGGTAGGTATCGTCGCCCCGGTTTGCGGAAACAGCCGGGGTATGAAATGGTACAGACCGGGGCCCAAGGATGCGGTACGCACCGGCCAGCTTCAAGATAACGTCCCGAAATTTGCTGCTGGATGCGGCGGCGTTTAATTGCGTGGTGATGAAGTTTCGTCACCAATTTTGTTGGTACATATTGCTCATGAAGTCTGGTCCAATCAGAAGCCCTGCCTGACCACAGGGCTCACGTGGCGCAATATGGGCTGCCTTTTCCAAGCAATATGCGGCGACCGAAAAATAATTGCCAAGATCCGCTTTGCCATGACTCACCGACCGTCACTGTCGGCGTCGGCCCATGCTAGCTAGCTTGGCAGGCTTTGTCACGAGGGGGCGCGGCCGCCCGGACGGCGGGCCCAGTGACGCAAGTAGGACAAAGTACACTAATATATTAGTGTCTCCGGAAATTCTTCTGTGTTAACACCCTCCTGTGCCGCGACCATAAATGAACAGATCTATGATGCTGGCCGGTAGGTACCACACCTGCACAGCGGTCATCCAGGCACTTGTTATCGCCGGCCGGGTAGCTGGACGACAGCCGAACCTTCCTGTGTCAATCAGGTTTGAATCTTTTTGAGCTACCTAATACGGTTATCCGGTGACTGTGACTGTAACTTTGGTTTTTATAATTGACACTGTGACTGTGGTTGAGACTTGTAACTCCGACTGTGACTGAGACTGAGACAGTATTAAACCTAGATTGTAATCGTCAACAGTGGCGTTTTTTACCTGCCGGAAACCAATTGTGACTCATACTGTGACTCTTGACACTGGACACTGCCTAGGTACCTAGACTGTGACTGTAAGTGTGACTGTGACTGAAAAGGCAGTGACTGTGCAATTTGCAGTGTCACCGGGAAAACTGAGAGTTCCCCGGGAAGTAGCTCGGTACCATGCCGGTACCCGGTCAAAGAGGACCGGAGTCCCGCATCCAAGCAAACAGACCATGTGTCAGACCATTAACCAATGCCTGCACAGATTGACGCCCTGTGCGAGTATTTACTAGTATTTACTGACAGATCGACCGGAGACACTAATATAATAGTGTAGATTGTCCCTTTTGCCCCAGGGACTGCGCGGCGGTCGCCCCCGACGGTCGCCCAGCCGGGCCGGTCCGCGCGCCGGCGCAAGGGCTAGCTCGACATGGCATGCACTGAGCCGCTTCGAGTCTCGACTCATCGACCGCGAGTTCATGAGTTTGTCATGCCGTATTACCACGTATCATTGCACCGAGATTGGCGAGAGCCGGCCCCCGTCTGCCTTGTTTTTTGGCGGGCCGGGACGTCCGCTCATTCATGTGGCGTTTCTATCACCCGTTATAGCTAGAGTGTACGAATGCACGAACGCCATTGACAGTCGAATGCACCGGTTCTAACCGATTGGATCTCTCCAACATATTATGTTCAACTTATCTAGTCATCGCCATCGCCGTCGGCGGCCTGGACCTCATGATGTCATGAGACCCGGCTCGGTAGTGCGTCAGGGGCGGCCGCGCCAGAGCCAGAAAGAGATCTCAGACGGTCAAACATATCACTGACCGTCCGACAGCAAATATTCGTCCATGTCTCACCTCTCATGAAGACAATCGAGTGCATGCACGACTCCCCACAACTAAGTTGCCAGATTGAAGTCCGCAAACTTGAAAGGATGATTTACCGGCAAGGGCAGCGATGATCGCCGGACTCATAGGAAGTATATCCCGGATTCCGCTTGTCGTCCTTACGTATGGTATATGCAACTCAGTACCGTGAGTCCGGTCGTTCTCAAGGTACGTCAACCCGTCCATTCTGATTGCCTGAAAGGATTCAACTCCGGATCGAATCCCTTTAACAAGGATTATCAAGTCTACCATGTGCCACTGAGCACAATTTAGGTGCTACACGGCGCTTGAGCTCTGGGGCAGCCAATGCTCCTTTATGCATAATATTGACAAAACAACGCAAAATTCTCAGTGTCTTTCCAGCAAATTTGACCCTCTACGAATTTAGCAAGTGCTACATTATGCAGTTGATCCTATAACATCGGACGCTTTTCAATACACGGCTTGGGCGCAGGGATACAAAATGACGACGCATTTGAACACAAGACGTACTGGACCAGCCATAATAACGCAGAATGTCCAGCTAGTGGCGTTGTCGTCGCAAGATTGTCGAAGCTCCGGTGCTACAATCACTAGGCACCTTCATCATTGAGGTAGTGACCAGTTCAAATACTGGTACGCCAGGGATGCAACGAGGTTGCACTTATCATGTACAATGGCACCCATTTATCGTACAGGTAGGTGTTACCAGTAGTATGGCACCCGCAGCCTGCCATCCGCAACCGCTTGAGGTGGAAGCCGCCTCATACAACTCGCGATGGCAGCCCCGTGGCAGCCGTCCCGTAGTTTATTGGGACACGTGAAGGTCGATCTGGCAGCATGGCGTCGCACGACTCCCACTTCGTCCCCACGACTCTCATAGCACGTCACCCTTCTCTTTCAGAGCCCTGCACAAGGACACCACTTGGTCAACGTTGGCTATCTTCACAACCTTGTCTCTGAAGGGGAATGCTTCTGAAAATTCGCACTCGTCACCTGTATCCGGAGGTCTGCGCAAACACGAAATGAAAGCATCAAGCCTAACAGAATGCAGTCCCTGAGGTAGTGACGAGGAGCAACTGCAGACGTTCCAACTCCAGTAGAATATCGCCGTAGCCACACGTAGTTACATCTGAGCTACTTGCCAACGAATCGCAGCTTTTTTTGCACTCAGGCTTAGGCTTGTACCTGAAAAGTCTCCAGAGGAGATGAGCATGGGGTGAGGAAGGCAGAAAAGAAAGGAAGATGAAGGAGGCAAACAGTCCCTGAAACAGGGGCCGAAGGTCGCCGTCGCTGTTTTGAAACACTCGAAGGGATCCATACACAGAAGTCCGACCTGCCACATCGGATCATCTGATCTTGTTAATTCAACGCTTAGAGCCCGCGACCGAAGCAGGTAGAGCAATAGCTTCAGTTCGCAGCGGACTGAAAACAAGAGACACAATTTGTTGACTCTACTAAGACTTACACATTGTCGTATCCATTTCAGTCCAGGGCCCCTCAAGGGAGTACGCTTCTATTCTGCCGCTTCTTCGGCTGTTGCAAATCACGTCGACACCCCAAGAAAGCGGCGTCTGAAACGAGTACACGACGCATTCTGCCACTTCTTCGGTTCTTGCAACTCACGTCGAACAGCCTTACAAACGCGGCTCTCCAAAAGAATGCACCAAGTATTCGGCCACGTCTTCGGATCTTGCACCTCATGTCGAAAATCCTCAGAACGCGGATTGCAAAAGGAGTACCCGGCGCATTCTGCCAATTTTTCTGCTGTTGCAAATCACGTCAGAGAATCTCAAATTTGAGCTACCGGAAGGGATCGAACAGGGCTGGGCAGAACCGATCCGCGCACCAGAATGTCAACGATGACAGCAGGCCTCTCGGCTCCATAAGAACAACTCGAGCTCAGAAAATGGCGAAGAATGACACAAATCTGCTCGAAAATACAAATTTGCAAAAATGATTTGTGGGATCCTTGCGGTGTTTTTTCGTCGCCCTCTCCAAGTGCGCGTCTTCTTAGGTCCATTCACACTAATGTTCACCTAACACAATGAGTAGACCAACAAAAGGGGGACCGGAACTGGGAAAGCAAATCATGGTGCTTCGATGCGCCGGCGCTCAAGGCTGCCCGAATGACGGGGACGAACGATTGGTGCATGGAAAGACTCAAAATCCGCAGTCATTTGCACAAATGTACGAAACGTTGGGTGAAAATAAAGTTACTCACTTCCGAACGCACATTCTGAAGTCCTTGCCACGCCTCGCATCGACCTCCCCCTCCTCCAACTGCAGACCGGAAAAGAAAGCGTAAGCTGCTGCTCAGAAGGATTAGAGTTGAATACTTACGGACCCCGGTCGGCTTTGCATATGCACGGCTCTCAGAAAACGGCCTGGCTCTTTAGCCCTCCGTCCAGCGGTCAGAGGAGGAGTACGAGTTGAAAAACAAACCAGATTACGTTCCGAAGAAAACAGACAAACGAAACAGTGACGCCTGGAACTCAGCGTCGAAACTTAGAAGCATCGTTCTAAACTTGTACTTACTATGTGTCCACCGATGAGAGGGCACCATATAACCCCGAAGAGATCCAACGTAAGCAGCAAAAGCAACAGGATCTTGTCTAGCACCATGACTGCAGTGGGGAAAGATTTCTCGTGCATATTACTGTCTGCAGTATATTCTTCTCTACATAGTCTGTTTTTAAATGAGCATAATGCTCTCTTCTTCCTTCTCTTTCTGCTTTTCTCAAAGAATCGCCAACAGATTGCAGCCCTGAATGTCTGGTGCCTTGTCTCTTGAGTCTCCTTCGGGGATCCGAAAGTTCGAAAGCTTTGAGAGTCATGGGTAAAGGACCACGTCACAAACTCACCGAGTCCAACCCGTAAACCTGTTCATAACACTCCGGGTTCATGCACCGGAGTATGCAGTTCTCCTTGTTGATACTGCTCGTCATGCAGGGGCCCCCGGTTCTGAGAATACGATGAGCAAAGCGTCAGAAAAGACCATTTCCAGAAGGGAAAGCGAAACTGAGAACGAAAGATCGAAACAACAGAAGGGGCGTCAGGAAAAGGGCGCCTGCCAAGCCATCCAACAGTACCACACCACTTAGAGGGTGTCTATGGCTGGTGGAAGTTAACAGAGTATCGACCCGCTGATGCACAGAAAAGCGGGCATAATGGCTTTCTTTCTTTGCCCCTTCTTGGATCACAGCATGAGGTGCACTGATCTACAAGAAACTGCGTTGTCGGCATCCCTGTCATGCTGCGCAGCCAGTCAATGTGTCTTGAATCCCCGTCACGACCGTACTGCCACTTTGAATTCGCATAGTAAATCAATTGTTTTACCCCAGGTCGAAAATTTCCGGAAATTATTTGCTGCCTGGTCGAAAAGTTGAGATGAAAAAACAAGGATTTTTGGACCAAAAAACGTTTTTAGCAGGCATGATCTGGCCGTTGCGAAAACGAAAAAACTTTCAAAATACTTATTCGTGGACTTGGGGGGCGACTTTGAATGGCAGTACGGGTATATCAAGACCTTCCAGAAGTGTCACTCCCCTTGCCTCTTTCGTCTATCCTCATTTCCAAACAGGGCAATCATTGGAATCAAAGGTCCTTTAACGAGGCATGGCTAACCTAACAAAAGGTGGAATCAGACAGCTTTTGGCAGTCCAGTCCGAGATCCGTAAGATCGGTTTACCCAGCAATAAATACATGAAAGTGAATCCTTGTATTACTATGGAATCCACCAGGACGACTTCCAGCGTCCAACAGGACCATAACTTGACAGTAAAAGAATTCTGCTGATAAGACAAAAAAGACAGTCCTCAGACTGTCAGTCAAAGTCTGGTTCTTGGATGCGACCTTCCTAAGTCATGGTTCCGTGGTTCTGCCAAGAGGGACAGGTCATTGATTCCCATGTGATCTGCAGTTACCCTCAGACATGACTGAAACTCTGTGCATCCATTGCGATCTGCTACATTTTCACTCAGGAGGCTGTATCTCGAGCTGCGAGTCATGAGTACAATTTCTTGAGGTCTTTGCCCAGTACTTTTGCAGCCCAAGTCGACTTAGTCAACATGTCAACCTACCCTTACATTCTCAAGGCATGTTTGCTCTGCTGCTCACCTCTGGATTGAAAGCTCGCAATCATCTCGTAACAGCCGGACTCCTTTTTCCTACGCACAAAGGCCACCCCGTTTAGATTAGCACACTTACCCAGGGCGATCAGCTAAAGCCCGAGCTTGGAAGGGGTCTTGCATTTGCCATTACTAAAGCTAACCCCCAGGATTTAAATATACAGAGTCCATCATTCACCAATGTCAAACAGAGTGAACCTCGGCACAAGCAACTGAGCGTGGTCAAAGGCAAACATAGCAGGATTGGCTTAGCAAAATTGACTGACAGTAGAATCTTTGGTCTCATGCAGCTTCATAAGCCTGTCAAAGGGGGTGGAAAGTCCATGTAAGGGCTTGGCGGCTTTTTATGTAACATGTATCATCCAGTCCGGAGGTTGAGCAGATTCACCACCACAGAAAGTCTGGCAACAGAGTCGCGTTCTTGAAGTGAAGCAGCGATTGCATCGGAACAAGCAGTCCTGAGTGCCAAGAAAGTACCTTTGATCTGGAATGAAAAGCCCACCACCCAGAGAGATGGATCTTACGAGCACCTTCCAAGACACTCCCAAGACCTCCTTTTACAATCTTGACATTCTTGAGTTCGTATCTCAGCATTCTGCAAGTCTCTGCAAGTGCAGTTCTATACTGGAAAATTTTTGATGCTTCTGGAACGGTCAGAATGCCATACGCCTTTCTCCGTTTGCGGGCAAATTTTATGAGAGTCAGCAGATACTCAGGTTTGAAGCCATGTAAGAATGTAGGCCCCTCTTGTGCCAAACTCCACCATTTTCATCTTGATGCTGGATTGTGCCCCTGTTCTGTGGGATGCAGAACTGAAATGAATAAAATCTCTTACCATGTATGTACCCTTGTAGCTCTTTTTCTTCGCATCCACACTGCTGATGTCGCTCAGGAGCAACAAGAGAACGAGTACCACTGTTTGTGAAACGAGAGCCCGACCATGGCAGGACTTACAAGCCATGTCGCACAATTAGGAAGCTTGACCTTGCGAAATACTTGAAAGAACACCGGCCGGTGAAGAACTAACAATCGATAGGGGCCCCCAGATGTCTTTTCCCTGTGCTCCTGAGGTGCTCGGTTGATGTCAGCATTCCAAACAAAGCCTCCAGGAAATGGTGGCAGCAAAGAAAGGAAGGCCGATCAGTGCTTGCCGTTCAAGCGCCATGTCAAATTGTAAGACTTGAAGTTGCTGCCGCTCATCAAACTCAATAATTTCATGTGCGCGCTCAAGTCTTTTGAGGGCGCGTCTGTAGCCGCCTGCTGCTCAGGCGGTTACGTAATACGTGGTGCCCTTTTTTGGCGCTTCGCATTTTCCTTCTTGACACGAAACATCTATAAACCAACTTTTGGCAGAATATGGAAACAAACCGGTCCGGGTTATATACCCTTGAGCAGAGTTTAATCGTTGCGGAGCGGGTTAAATCTCCCGAGGAAGTTGACCAGAGTCTTCGTTGCAAACATTGTGTCAATAAAGCAAAAAGTATTGCGCTGTCCCGACTCATGACGTGCACATGACGTCGGATGAAAGCGAATCGAACCGTACAAACCAAGCCAGATCTTATCTAACGGTAAAGAACTGGTTTTTTCTTGAGGTATCTTTCTGGGAGTCTGACGCTGACTCCATTTTGACTTGGTCTTTGTTCACTGCTCAAGGCTCAAGCTTTGCTCAATGCCTTTGAATCAATTTCTTTTCTCTATCTCTCCCTGCCATTCCAGAGCCATTTCAGAGCCGTGCCGCCAGCAGCTTTGGTCTGGTGCAGACAGGGAGCAGTCGTCTACTTTGGCGTTCCTCCCTGAGACCTGGCTGCTGATCTCATGCGCTTGTGCTAGTTTGTCTTCAACACCGACTCCGGCATTTGAAGGCGGGTTTGTTCAGAACTTGGGCTGCTCGGTCAGCGTTCCTTCTCGCAACCCGAGCTACCAGGGCTTTTCAGCAGGAATTGCTACCACTTTAATTGGACGCTGCCGCGCTAGAGTACCGTGTTCCCGGCGCTTGGGATGGATCGTTATCAGAGAGTGGAGAAGCCACGGGTAGAGGAACCGATTAAGGAGAATGAGATCAGGATCACCACGCAGGGGAAGCTTCGCAACTACATCACGTACAGTTTGACCATGCTCCAGGTGAGCCCTTTGTTTCCGCAATGCCAACAGTTTTATTTTATTGGTTGACTGTAGCCTTAGGGAGGAGCCTGCAGTTTTCATTGGTCTACAAGTTCGGAGGTCGGCACTAGTCCTGGCGAGTTTGTCGGGGCTATTATGTGCTGCTTGGTGCAATGTATTATATGATCACTATTCTTTTATGTGGCACCACTCTCTCTTCAATGGCACTTGCCGAAAGACCATCAGACAGTGTTTGGCCCTGAACATCGTAGAAACTTGTTCTACGTCGATGAAATGGTGTCCGTTCCAAAGCTGAAGAATGCTGATACATTGAATGTGCCTTGATCCCGGATATTGATAAGCACGGCTCAAGACACGTGTCCAAATACATACACTCTGATGCAATCATGTTCCGCTATGATCCTACTTCTGTTGACAGCATGTTCAGAGAGCTCCATTGCATTGACATGCTCGGTAATGGAAACAGACAGCACGCTTCCTTGAGCTTCTGCGCTCTTGAAGATTTTTATAGGATTCGCTGTTGCAGAAGTGCAATCTCATTTCTCTTATAGTGTTCCGTGATCCAGTGAGTGTGTTTGTTCAGGGTGGGCCTGCCTTCAGCAAGAGTCTGCTAGATCTCTGCTGAAGGTTGCTGAGGCCTTCGTGTCCTGAAAAATATGTTGTGTTGCGGCGTCGCATTGTTTGCTGCGTAGTCAATGCTACCCCAAGACTCATTCCAGACCCTGGAGATGCTTGGGGCCACGGAAACATTGCTGCTGAAACTTGAGAATCTGTAGCACGGATGGTAAGGTGTTTTGCAAGTGATCCTGTCGTCCAAGCCGCAGGTGACGTTGTTCATAACGATTGAGGACTGTGACAGACGGCAGTTGCTGCTCATCAGACTCGCTTGAGCTCTGTGCACCACTCTTGGCGCGACGAGTTCTTTGGAAGCTGATGTCGAAACCACCTTCAGATCTGGACAAAAATATAATGTTGCCAGTTTTTTATTTACCTGTAAGATGCTGCTCTTTAATCTTCCCGCTGGTGTGGACAAGCCCGGTTGCAAGTTCTAGCGTCTCAAAATGTCTACAAGTCACCCTTTCTGCCAACCTCTCTGCGATACATTCTCTGGAGGCTTGATTTCTCAACGTATGAAGCTTGTGCTTCTGCCTCACGGTGCTTCCGTTGTCCTTGTGGATGCTCTCCTCTTCGCTGTGCTGACGGTCTCGGAGTCTGACCCGCACTCTGAAGAGTCGAGAACAAACATTGAAGATGGCCATGTGCAGCAATGATTAGGCTTTTGGAATGGAATCTGATCCGGTGTGCACTGCTTGCAGGAGAAAGGAGCCAGCGAGATCGTCCTTAAGGCCATGGGCCGTGCCATCAACAAGACCGTGACAATTGCTGAGATCTTGAAGGTAGGCAGCAAATTTTCCAGACTCCGGTGAATGCCCTCCTGCTCTGTCAAGAAAGATGGTCCGATGTGGTGAAGTTGCTCACTTACACGGAGGGCTTCTGCAACGAGGTTCTTGCATGGTTCAGGACACTGTTGGTGACGTGTCTTGAGATGGAGGCTGTGTAATGGACGGTTTGTTCAATGGTCTAGCGGGTCGTTTTGCTGATGCGTCAAGCTGAAGGTAACAGCTTACCCGAGAATGATCTGGCTTCCGGATTGACTGTGCTCAGAAAGGCAAGGCCGAGGGCCAATCTGAAGTTGAAATCTTGAGTGATGCTCTTTGACAGTTTTGATCGAGTGTCGCTGTAACGTCGGTTGTAAATTGCCTTTTTTGAACAAACACAGCAGCATAACTTCCACGCCATTATGCCTGGCATGCTACCGTGCCCCCCAAACTTTGAGCGAACTTTCCGTGTAGCTAGTTTTCCAGCGCATCCGCACTCTGACCACGATTTGAAGTATCTTACAAGGGATGCATCTAGAACGACGAAATGTTTGGTTGATCTCCTTTTTGCTATTCCTATCCATAGAGTCTTTTGGTGTCAGGTTTTTGGTGAAGTGCGGCTCAGGGCACAGTTGGTCGGTTGGATACGAGCATGTTTTCCGTATGCCCTTCCACTGAATTGGAGTATTCCTCCCCCCTTACAACATCATCGTTCATTGCATCAATTGCAGAGGCGTATCGTTGGTCTGCACCAAAACACCGCCATCGGCTCCACCGACATCACAGACACGTGGCAGCCGTTGGAGGAGGGCTTGCAGCCGTGAGTTTGTCTGCTCAATGACTTTTCCTACAGCTTCTTAGCCATGGTTATATCCTGTTTACTGATCCAAATAATCGAAACTCGATTGCTGCCCTCACTCTTCAAATTTGAAAATGTCACTACTCAGACACCTCAATCGGGAATGAACATGGAAAACGATGTTATGTTTTCGATTGACCCAATTCTGCTTTAAGTCGTATTAAGTCATTCGAGGATGTTACGCTGTTGCTCTCAAGCAAGCTCAGTGGTCATATGCTGTCAATTTCTGTCCGACGCATAATATTCCGTGACCTGCTGTTCTGGACGATCTGAATCTAAGAAGTTGGCCCCTTGCACAAATGGCGCGCGTCCATGATTCTACTCCCAGGACAACCACCGTCCAGACACCGATTCAAGAAGCGAAGGCGCACTGCCTCTTTCCTACTGCCTTGTCCTGCTCCGTCGCTCAAGCCCTGCGGATTCCAAATTGGACAAAACCAATTGAAACCACTTGCCGTCTGGATCGAAAAGCTCCTAAAGAGTCAGACGTCATGGCGTCAGGCTGACGTCAGCGAGTCCGGAAGAAACAGATCTGATCACTGTGCGCACACATGGCCTGCAGGATCGAGACGACCCGCCACGTTTCGATGATCACCATCACGCTGTCGACCAAGGAGCTGGATACGACGACCACAGGGTGAGGTCGCAGCTGTAATCCGATTTTTCCTACAAAAGACCGCATTCCTTTTTGTTTTTCCGTCCTAGAATCCACTCCTCCGAAGCGGCTCATGTTTTTGGCGGAAACGCGGATCGTGCTGCTCACCCCCGAGTGTCTTTCCTATCGAAACAGGGTGCCTCATCCGCCCCAGTGGTTTTAAACTTTCCTTCAAAGCTGCTCTTTCAAAATGGCTCATCATCTCTTCCCTCCATTTTTTCTCAAGACTCTAACTCCGAACCGCTTACCGCTTCGCTGTTGCGAAGAAAGTCATCTCTCAGTCGGCAAGCGAGGAGCGTAGGTTTAGTTATGGGCCATTCCTCGAAGCACTTTGTGCGGTTCGTGGAGAATTGGAACAAGTTCGTTCATTTCACTTGTCGAAAGTTCAAGCTCTTTCAACTCTGAGCTGCCATTATGCCCAGGCTTTAGCCGCTTGGTTCCGACGATAGAGACTCTCTGACTGGAGAAAGAAGGGCTTATGTTTGCAGCGTCGAAGGGCCGTTATGAACTAAAGTCTTTCGGTAATCTCATCGGACGGATCCTCCTCTTTTACGTTTTAATAACAGCTATTTCGGAATGCAAACACGTGGAAATTACATAAAGAAATCCCTCAACAGACACAATCTTCAATTTGGCGGTCCATTCTGCCTCCATCCATCAGCACCTGTGGCGCTTCACAAGGGTTTCGGAACCCTTTCAAAACGTATCCTTTCCTTCTAATATCCGTTCCTTAGCATGTTGGAAGGGTTGAAGTTGACTGTTACCCACCTTCCCGGTTGCAGGTACCAGGCACCGCTTCCAGCCGACCAAGTGAAGCCCTGGAACGAAGCCGACATGAACTCAGGTACGATGGATTCTTGTCAGCGATCTGCACATTCCTCTCTCGTCCGAGCGTCAGCACGGTGTGAACGAGTGGTATTCATATAGCCCCTCGATATTGCTTGCCGAGCCCTGTGAAGCGTTTCGGTTGCCATCTATATTATGCAGTAGACGCACTTCCGTACCTCTAGATCCATACGTCTTGCCTTGAGATTGACCGTCGTCAGTCAGTGGCCTTTATCGCTTCACGTGCTGAATCTGGAAGACCTGAAGGTGCTCCCTCTGCCATTTTCTGACGCTCCTGCTAACGAGTTGACGTCGTTTCTTTCAGACGACGAGGGCAAGCCACGTGGCAGAGGACGTGGGCGCGGAAGGGGCCGGGGAGGCAGGGGAGGTGAGCTGCTTCCGCTTTTAGGACCGCCTTTTTTCCAGTGGATAAAAGTTCCAAGCTCCTCACGTCAGCGACCGTTCTTTGAATAAATCTTCCGTTTCTGGGACGAACTGACTAGACGGTTCTGTATCTGCGACGAACTGACGTGATTTTCGAAAGGAAGGCATCACTAATGATTTTGAGCACTGTTTTGCAGCGAGTTTGACGGCGTCCGTTAGCTTGTGAAGTTCTTTGCTTTGTTTGAAGGTGACTCAAATCACTATCATACCGTTTCGTGTACCTCAAGTCTTCGCATCTTTCTGCGCTTCTTTTGACTTCTCTGCAAAGGCGAAGTTCAGGCTGAGGGCCTCCGGCTTTCTCCAAATTTTGCTTTCTTCGTGTACTTTTTCTCTTCGAAGTTCCCTATATACTAGATATGTTGTTTGCTCTCACTACTGCGCCTTCTTCCTCCTTAGACAACATTCAACAAATTACCCGTTGCCTTGGCAATATGCTGCCGGAGACACGGTCTTTCTCTAACCATTTGTTTTCTTTGGCAATCTGCTTTTAGCTCGTTCCTTCTTGGTTTGATTCATTCTTTACGCGTGTGGTTGATGTTTTTACTGATCCCGGCGCTGGCAGCGGCGGCGAAGGTTGTGCCGAGATCCCAACTTCGGTCAAAGCCGTCCCCTCCATTTGGTTGTTTCCAAACTTCCTCTCCGTTTGAAGGGGAGTCGTTTCCTCGACCACTTGTCGCTACGCCGGCAACGAGACTCAGGTCCAGTATTATTCCCTCCTTTCAACATCTTGTCCTCCGCTCTGCAGGCAACGGCGGCGGCGAAAACCAAGCCGAGAGTCACGTGCAAGACTGCGGTCCCCCTTTTACGAACTGTTTCAACATTCCGTCCACCGCTCTGCAGAATATGGCGGCGGCAAATACCAGGTATTTGCAAGACTGCCATCTCCCCTTCACAAACTGGTTCAACATCTCGTCCACCGCTCTGCAGGTAATGGTGGCGGCGAAAACCAGGCCGAGGGTTACGTCCAAGACGGCGAGGAGGGCGCAACGCGCGGGCGTGGCCGGGGGCGCGGTCGGGGACGGGGTCGCGGCCGGGGGGGCGGCCGCGGACGGGGTTTCGACGGCTACGGGGGTCAGCCTCAGTACATGGACCCACAGAACGGAGGGGGGGTTTACATGATGCCGCAGGGAGGGTATGGAGGCGAGGGCATGTATAACCAAGAAGGAGGCTACCGCGGGAGGGGCAGGGGTAAGGAGTTCGCATGCGTTCCTTGGATTTTCAGAGCCAGTCATTGCTGATCTGTGGTTCGTTCTGGAAGACGTGGTTTCTGAAATGCATTTCGCACGTCTTGCTGTCGTGTTAGTACAGTGCTGCTAAAATAATATGGAACCTTTCATGTGGTCCTTGCTAACTTGGAAGCTCGTGTTTTTCGCATTCGCACTCTTACCTTCCATGTTATCACCTTCAAGGGACGTGCATAGCTTTGGATCGTTGCCATGCTGACTTTTCCTGCGTCAAAGATGGGCGGACGAGTGACTAGGAAAATCGTGGAACTCTACGCTCTGCTCGGTAATCATTGTCTGGTTGAAAGTAAGCTGTCCTCAGTTATCCGTCGCTCCTCTCATCGGTTTGTTGAAGCTTCCCGTGGAAGGAGTCCACATGAGGCATGCTTGCAGATTCTGTTGTTGAAGACTTCAGTGCCTGCCGGACGACTATTGTTCCTCCAAATAGAAAGGACACAGTTCTGTGGCCCGCCGCCGTGTTTGCGTCTACTAGAAGGCTGCACAACAAGAGCGGTATCGTAAAAAAGAAGCTACTGCTTACTTCAGTTGCAGGAAGTGGGGTTCAGTGCTGCTTTGATCTGCCCTTCGACAAAACTAGAACCCTATCGCTTTTGGAACCGTTTTTCGCCGCAATAAGACTTTTGATGCTCACAGGTTTTGGCAGAGGTAGAGGCAGAGGCCGCGGGGCGGGCTTTGACCAAGGCGCCGAGGGTGCTCTCAGGAGAGGTAAAAGGATGGCTTCTGCTAATCCTTCTTTCAGAGATCGCCTAAGCGGAGGGCCTGTCACTGGGACAGGGATTTTGAAACGGCTATTTGGTTGCTGATTGGAGTCTTTCACTGGATCAGTAACGTTTCCTTCCATCGAGTCTCCTTCCGCTTAGCTGTTAGAGAAATCTCGGCGGTATTGGCGAGTATATGCAAGCCCAACCAGAAGCAAAGACCGTGGATCCGCATGTTGAGCGTCGCTTCCATATCAAGTGTTTTGCGATGGGTCAGCCTAGGATCGTCTGACGACGTGATGGCGGACTTTTTCTTCTCGCCACGTGTGCCGTTGGGCTGAGGATCGTCTTCGGACGTGACGGCTGATAACGCCAAGGGCTCTTTCCAGCGACTGCAAGCTTTGTATCCTCCCTCTTGTGTCAAAACCCACCCAGTGGTTCTAAACAGAAGGCCTTGAACTGTCGTGCCCAAGCGGACTACTCTCGTTCAAATTGCTGACCACAATAGGTATCCGCCGTACCTCGTTGCTATGGCTCACGACTCTTTCTTCCAGGTCGAGGCAGAGGTGGATATGGCGGGCGTGGACGCGGTGGAGGCGGTGGAGGCGGTGGCGCTTACGGTGTCCTCCCTGTCCCTCAGCAAGCTGGATACGGGATGCCAATGCAGTAGAGGTTGCTTGCAATGACGTCAATGAAGACCCACAAGCACAAATCCATGCAAGGTTGGTGTAGCTAGGCGGGGCACTCCATACGTTTGTTGTGCACTCACGCGCGAGATCAGCAGCCACCATGTCGATCAAGGGAGTCGTGTGTAGTCGTAGATTGGGCGAACGTGGTGACGGTAATGAGCCAGTGGTCAGAGCGTATCTTATGTAGAAGCTAGTCTAGTCTGGACAGACGTGGAGCACACGTGTTTCAGAAGGCCGCTGCCGCGGAACCTGTCGAACCATTCAAAATTAAGGAAACTGGCGCAAGTGATTTGACTTTGTAGTCGTCATCCCTGTACGTTTACAATTGAATCCCAAGGATCAGATTGAGGGGCGACGATGCGGCATGCATTATGGATGGTAAGTCGGGTGCCCTCAACCGGAGCATTGTGCAGCTGGTGAAGGCTGTTGCGGATATCATCATCATTTACCCAGTAAAAGTATGATACCTCAAATCCAAACTGCCGTGCAAACAGGGCCTCGGCGAGAGACTCAGCTTCACAGACTGCAAAAGCGAGCACGGCCGATTGAAAGAGGGCAGACTCGGGCAACTGTGTGCCTTCGATACCCAAGACTTCGTTAACTCGAAACCTACCCTGCTGCATATGAGGACAATGTGCGCCTTATTCTTAGATTCCAGTACAACCTTGGCAATGAGCTCGACCATGTTTGGCCAGACATCTGATGGTTGCACCCTGGATGCCAAGTTCGTAACCAGGAGAAGGGGCTCTCAAAGACCTCTGTTTCCTTAAAGGACTCAATCATTGGTGCACATGAAATGATCCGGCACATGAACTTGGAGTCTTGGCCGAGAGCTGCGTTCCAAACTTTTCAGAGAAGGACGTCAGGCCCAATAGCAGCTGTACTATCAGCTCGCGGACTGCAAGCCCCTCCGAAACCCCAGGCTGTCTGCTGCCTCATATAGGTCCTTGTTGGGTTGTTGGGATTATCCGGTCCCTCCCTTAGCATGTAGCGAACGAGTCTGGTATCTCGGGCCACTGAGGGAAGGGCATCAAGAGTAACACAAGCACGATTCAGCTTCACTGCTACCTCCGTCCGTGCTTTAGTGCTTGCACCGGATGACGCGATCAGGATGGGAAGCAGTATCCATGGGGACCCCCACGGGGCCCCTGCCGCGACCTTGAGCTCATCTGCAGCCACAGTGAGAAACCCATATTCAGCTAGCACGAACGTGGCTGCCCCGACACCACGGTGGACCCCTCCAGTCTCGCCGCATTGTGTTGCCATGCGGAACACAAGCGTAAAGTCCTTTAGTGCCAGCAAGCGATCAACAATGTCCACTGAATGCATGCCTGTCAGGCAGCCGGGTCTTCAGGATCGAAGGAGGACGAGGCAGGCGAATCGAGCATCCGAGTCTGCTTTCTCTTGGGGCGTCAGAGGCACTTGGCGCACATTGAAAGTACACCTGCATCTGAAAGGCACGCTTCGGTACAAGGAGAAAAAGAACGTGCCATTATGCCATTGTGCTCCTGAAGTTAGCGGCCCGCAAAGACTTGAAAAAGCACTGGCAAACCTGGCGCCTCCCCAAGATTCACATTGTGAGTAGGACTAGGATACACTAGGATACAGCACTGCATAACTTTGTAGAGGAGATGGGAGGAGATCAAAAGCATGCATGAGGAGCTACCGTAGTAAAGGTAGTAACTGTACTAGAGTACGTCCCCGCGCGCGCTGCATACCGTCGGGGCGCGACGGCGCCGCCCGCCCTCCAGGCAGCCGCCGCGGCCGCTGGAAATGTGATCGCGGCCGCGAGTGGTTTTCTGTTCTTGTGCGGCGACTGTCAAAGTTGAACATCGGTCGCAAATTCGCCGCCTCGGCAGGAAGCTGCTAGTGGCTGCTAGCAGTAGCAGAGCCTTTCTTCGAAGTTCCAGAATTTGCAGATCGTCTTCTGCACAAGGAAGGAAGAGGCGGACGACCTTTCCAAGTCCAGGCAATTGCCCCTGCAGAAGTTTCTCCTTGCACTAAAAGCATGGCTCCCGCAAAGGTTGCAGCCGTTCTGCTTCTGGCGCTTCTCTCGCTTGCGGCGGTTGCTCAGGGGGAGGCGCTTCTCAAGTTGACTGACGCCGACTTTGACACCAAGGTTGGTTCTCAATGATGCGAGATTGAGCTCTTAAAATGCTTTGCCTGGAACCCATAAATTCTCAGAACGAGGAGGTTCTTTGTTGGTCTGGCGGATCGCAATTGTGTATGATGAGGAGTGGATTCTGGGTAGTAAAATGGAGTTTCAGTGTTAAAATGAATTTTCACATTACACATACATGTTAGAGCAATTGTCTCTGCAGAACCTGTTATCTACTTATCTATCTATCTATCTATCCAGATGAGATCTGAACAAGAGCTTCAGCTTGGTTGTTTGTTATTTTTTGTCCCTTACATCTCTCCAATAACAATGGATTATGCAACGTTGTTGCTTCCAACCAAGCAGCATTTGACAGCAGGCCACTCAATTGCAGTCTGTGACGTGGCAGATCAAATATTGCTACGTATGCAGTCCAGGTGACAAAACCAAACTAAGTGGTATTTGACAAAGACGGGGAGTCATTTTACTGTGGGTAACCTGTCAGACCACCTCTTGTTGGGACAGTGTGAGGACGGTACTTGACCCTGTATTGATGAGGAAGTCTCATGTCTCTCTTGATGTGGCAATCGAAGGGATTGCCTGTTTCTTGAGCATGTCGCTTGGCACCTGGCATATCAAAAGGATTCAGTGTCCATGATTATCATCCACTTTTTAATTGTAGGCGCTCATCGCAGTATGTCAAAGTCATACGCGTCAATAGTATAGCTTCAGAGCCAAAGGAAAGCCGCGCTTGCAGTCCCGCTTCTGCACCACCTCTCTTGCGGCTGAAACCCTTCTTTGGCCATTTTCTTACCCACATCTGACAACCACTCCTCAGATCTTTTCTGGGCCTTTTGTCTGAGTGAATAATGCTCCGTGTTCACCCTTTGCACAGTGGCACAACGCAAGCGAGCCTTTTGGATGAAGCCGTTTGCAAGAGCCGTTTGGCACGCTTTTGGTTTCCCAAGGGTTTTTGGAGTTGAGCTGACACAAGTTTCTTTTGGTCCGCAGGTCACGGATGGGAGGGCTTGGTTCATCGAGTTCTACGCGCCGTGGTGCGGCCATTGGTGAGTGATCTAGCTTGGTCTAGAGTACAGTTTCAGACACTTATGGATGTGGATGCGGTGGCAGTTAATTTTAATGGCCTGCCTGATAGAGTTCTGCTTGAGCACGTTCTCACTTTGCGCCTAGCCGTCGACTATGAAGAGATTTGTCAAGCATTGTGGGGCAGTTCATTATTTTCGGTCATGCTCTCTCGTACCTATTTTGGGGGAGAATGTATCTTGAGGAGGATTTGGTCTTTGTGTTTTCAACCTGTTCTGGACGTGGTCACTGGGAAGGCTATTTGATGTGGCTGAGGGGAAGAGTTTCGACCGGAAACCCTGATTTAGCAGCCACAGGCAAGCCGTCGTGGATTGACAAAGCATTCAGAAAGGGCAGAGGCTGCCTCTGTAGCTTGAAAGCGAACGGTTTGATCTTCTCACATCCCGTAGATCGTGCCCCCAGTTCACTTAGTTTAAGGGATGGTTTAAGTGTAAAGGAACCCCGTAGCAGCTCAGAACCCCAAGCTCCAATCAATTGGTAAAACCATCCGTTTGTCCCGAGTGCCTTTTGAGATTAAAAGCGTTATAGTCGATGCTTTTGTAGTACGTAAGTGGCCCCTATGTGGGGCGAACTAGCGAGCTGGTTATGCATGATTAACGTCCCAGTGAATGTCTCATTTTATCATGAACACACATTATTGTAGGCCCGGCTCCCTCAGACAAATATTTTCGAGCCTGGAAGAACCCCTGAAAGCTGCTTCTTTGCAGCAACAAGCTGGCCCCTGTACTTGAAGAAGTAGCGAAAAGTCGGTTGGCCACTGAGAGTGTGTCGATTACTTCTGTCAATTGCGCACAGACATAGCTGTGACCCGACTCCGTACAATAAGGTCTTGCGACGCCCGATACGCCCAAGAAACCTGTCTTTCTGTATCAACGAGTTGGCCCCCACGTGGGAATAACCAGGGACAAGCTGGTCGACCCGGTAATCGTGGTGTTCACTAGCTTTCCTCACAGGAACACTTCTGACCCCAAGTTCTTGAACGACAATTCTTCTTTTACGCCCAGAGTCTTGCTCAAACCCTGTCCTTTACGTTTAGAAGCCGCCTCCACGTAGAAAGAACTAGCAGAGAAATGGGTCGACAACAGGACCGTGGCGCTCCCCTTGTCGACTGCATTTGTAACAGCTTTAACCCCGTTCCGAAAAGTTTGGGGTAACACCAAAGTACCGTCCATTGCAGTAAGAAGCTGGCCCCCACGTGGGAAGAGCCAGCAAAAACATCGGTCAAGTAATAGCATGTGGCAGTTGCCTCTGTCGATTGCACACAGAAACAGCTGTGACCTTGCAAGTAACCAAAGTTCTCTAACCTCCAGAGCCCAAAGGAACTTCGAAAATTCGTCATTGTGCAGTAAGAAGCCGGCCCCCACGTGGGAGGAGCTAGCAGAGAAGCTGGTCGACCATAGGAACGTGGCGATCGCCTCCGTCGATTGTGAACAGAAACATCTGTAACCCAGAATTGGAAAACGCTGGTTACTAAAAGGCCGAAACAAATCCAAAATTCCGCTTTTTGCAGTAAGAAGCTGGCCCCCACGTGGGAGGAGCTGGCGGAGAAGCTGGTCGACCACGAGAACGTGGCGATTGCCTCCGTAGACTGCACCGCGAACCAGGCGGTGTGCAAGAAGGCCGATATCAAGGGCTACCCCACGTTGGTTGTCTACTACAACGGGGACGCATACAAGACGTACCAAGGTTCGTGCTCTCACGCTTTTTGTTACTGCTTTCCGGTGTGCTGTGCGTTCTTTCTTCCGTTTTGAGTTAAAAGTTGTGTTTGCTTTTGAAGATTTTCTTTCGCCCCTCCTTTAACGTGTTCTTACGATCGGTTCTCTGTTTCTCTTGGTGATGACTCGTGTTCGATTCTCGTATAATCCTGCGTTCTTAAGGAGGTCTTGTTGGTTCTATTGACGAAGGGCGGGTCAACGGACGAGTTACGTATTACCAAGGCCGGTTCTTTCCCAAGTCGCTTTTGGTTATCACAACCTGCGCCGATCTGATGAATGGTCGCATCTACTGGGAGCGGTATCCTGCATTTGAAGTTTTGGCTCCTTCGATATAAAGCAAGTAAGGCCGTCATTGAGGGCTTGACGCTGGTCTTTCATACAACCGGCAAACATACACGGGGTTCTTTGAGCGTCCTACGCTTGCTGTTCTACGTTTGTCTACGTTTCTCTGATACATGAGCTGCCTTCTGTTTGATTTCGTGGTACTTTTGCACCCTTCCGTGCTTCCAGGGAGCAGATTTGAGTGACAGCAAAGAAAGGTCTGTCAATAGGGCGCAGGCCTTTCACCTCAGACCCGCCGTCAAGTCTTCATCTCTTGTAGGCGAGCCAAAAAGCATCTTCAAAGTGGTTGTTTGTGTAACTTTGAAAAAAGACGGGGAACGAGCGATGCAGTCTTCCTGCTACTTTCAAACCGTTGAAATGGACTCGAATGAGGCCTTTTGACTTGACAAGCAACCCTACGCGAGCACTTGCTGAGTCTCAATATTCTTGATTGGTCTTCCGCAAAGACAGATTCGAAGAGAAGGGCGCAGCTCTGAAGCGCCTGGGGTATGTAAAAGCTGGTCGCACAACGTTTTGTATCTCCTAACAATTTATCAGGAAGTGCTTCGGCAGCTAGCAATCCGTGGAGCTTGAACAACTTATGCTATTCCTGTTCGTAAGTCAGAGATCGATTCTAGCCCGAAAGCAAGCAGAACAACGCCAAAAGAAGCGCAGACACTGCCTTCCATGTCCAAAACCTGGAGCCACGTGGACCAGGAACCACACGACTCATTCGGATTCCCCTTTTGAGTTGTTAAACATACATTTAACGTTTTCGAGGTTACAAAAAACATACAAGGATTGTGAATGGACGATTCTTTCAAGCAGCTGGGCTCATTTCAATCTTGTTCTTGCAGGTGCGCGCTCGATCGAAGCCCTCGAGGAGTATGCTGTCAAGACGGCAGCTGAGCTCAACCAAGAGGTTGTCGTCGAAGAATGATTTGTGACAGGAATACAAGTTGTGACGTAATCAGTTTGCAGTTATACTTGATTCCAGGTTCCGGTTTCAGTTTTAAGATTTTTGCTTCGAGGGGAGCCGCTTTGCAGACGTCAAGGTGCAAGCTTGAGTTGAAGCTGTTTGGTTGACCATTAAGGTATATCCATTGTCACGGTGGACTAGGTTCAAAACCGGGCATTGATGCTTAGATTCTGATGTTCATCCGAGATCCGCTTTGCGAGCTCTATTCAATGACCCTTCTCCCCGTTTTGAGAGCATCGGCGGCCAGGCCACGTTTGTATGTAGACCATCCTTGTATGGTGCCGCCCACATGGCCGCAGGGGTCCAGTCCGGTTGTGATGGCCGCCCATGGCTTGTGCTGCGCGGCCCACTTGCAGCTGATACCCGGTGACCATGACGGCGAATCTTTTGATCCCCGATCGCCAGTCGAACGTCGAGAAGGCAGTCCTTGATCTTCATATCAACCGGCCAGAGTTTTCCAGTCTGATGGATTACCGCCTCAATCTATTGAAGCGGGCCGGGCCTACTTCACCGGAACTAGCTCAGTGCCACCCGGATCACCAAGATAGTCCGCGCGGTCATTCGGAATCTGGACTCCGCAATTACTGGTCGTTGCTTTAATTCATTACTGATTAGATAGTATATTGCCATTGAATGCATGCAGACGTTGAGTACGTGTCACTGCACCAGGCCAAGCTCGTTGTTTAATCATGCATTGACAGTCTCTTTCAATTTTCCGAAGTTGAATTGCCCGGCCAACTAGCAAATACGCGTCAATTGTACTCATGTAGATATCAAGGTCAAGTAAAAGAAATGTATATGTGCAAATGCACGCGCCCGTACGGTCAGCGCGACTACAGGCTGTTGCATGCAGTGCTGCTGGCTGTACGCGGCCGCCAAATGTGACCAACGTACTGGCAAGCGGCCTGCTGTGTTCCCGAAGTTCTGCATGCCATGTACGGTCTGCCAGTGGGCGAGCACGCACGTACTTTTTGCTTATCTGAATGTCAAACGATGGTTGAACCCGTGATTACTCGATTCTCATAAAAGATGAAAACGCACGTTTGAAAATTTTCAGGGCTTCTAATATATTGCACTGCGGATTTCCAACAAGGGGCAGAAACTGTCGGAAGTCAGGAATTAGACGTCTTTCAATTGCATCGCGCATTAAGTCTGCCCTCAATGCTTTGTCGCGACTTCAAAGCCTCGGCGGCGGGTCGCGCACGGAGCCCGTCGAGGGCCCTGGAAACTTTGGAGCCGAAAGTTTGTCAGGCCCGTTTTAGGCGGTGAGCTCCCTCTGTAGTTGACTCAGCCGCCAGAGAAGGAGCACGGCGTGGAAGCTGCCACCCACGGTTTGCGCGTTGGGTTGGGCCTCCGCGCCAGGACCAAAAACAAGCAGTGGCAGACGGAAAATCTAAAGATAGTGAAAACGGCTCCTGGCAAGTTTGAAGAGGCGGAGCTAGTTAAGAGGGTGGGACAAAGTGCCTGATCTCAGTGTTGGGGCAGAAGTTTTGACCTTTTGTTAGAGTCGGATGGCTCGGCGGAATAAAAACAAACGGACGAGCGGATTGAACGGCAGATCCTGAACGAGATTGGACCCGAGAACATGGAAGTCAAGACTAGTAAGGAAGGGCAATTGATGGAAACGAGCAGTCTTCTAAAAAGGTTGGGGGTACGTTCCGAGTCGACTCGCATCAACAATAAGGTCAGACTTGTTTGTGGTGTTGCTGGCTTTGCTGGCAGCTGTTATAAGCTGGCGGAACGGAGCTCATGCAGGCGAAACTGACCGGAACTTAGGCTGAAAGCGGAAAGGTGCGAAGACCCAAATGACATGTAGAATGAAGCCGCTTGGTGAGAGCAGCTTCAGAAGCCCGACTCAGCATAAGTCCTGAGAGGCGCCCGCCGGGAAACATGTGGTACAGTGATCGTCTGCGCTCGGCGGTTGTCCTTTTTGCATGCGGCCGCTCCAACCCTTGCTGCGATAAGTGAAGAAGGCACAATATGGTATAGATACACGCGGACCAGAACTTACGTGCGTGACGTCTGCCACCCTGACAGAATGAATTTTGACCATTTGGTTCTTCTTCATGTCATCGGAGGCCCGGCCGCCTCCGAGCTCAGTATCGTTCCATCGTTCGGGCCTTCATGTTCGAACAAAGAAGGGCTTAGCCTGTCCTCCAGTGAAGCTGACGCACGTAATCTTAAATACAAACTTCAAGCTTAGGTTTTGGGAGACTCAATTGCGAATGCCCAGAACACTAGACAGTGAATCTGGTGATGTAATGATGATGCGCAAGCTGAGAAAATGACTCTGAGGCTGATTGATCCTATCCGTAAGGCGTACTCACACGTCGTGCATGATAAATGGACTGCTCCGGACTAGTCGCTTTCCAGCTAGCGGACCAAGAGTCTCATCAACAAGGTTAATTGCCGGACCCTTGAAAACTTCAGAATAGCAACAGCTCGACGAGGCTTATAACTTAAATATATAGCCTTGAAACGTTAAGTGACAAGTAGATATTGGCCTCTCTGACAGAAAGGCTTTGGCATACCTTGTCGAAACTTGCCGCTCGCTGGGCGAGTCGGTCCGGCGAGTCAGCCATTGAGATGGTTCTGACTCACCTCAGACTTGTACACAGAAAAGCCGCAAAGTCGGTGGTGAATCCGGCGAACTAGATCTGGCAGACGAGAACCTGCCGCGGCATGCCGCCAAAAAACCCTGGGGAGCTGAGCACATCCGGAAGTCCTGGAGTTGGTGAAAATTCGGGGATGCAAAGCTGCCCCTAGAAGTGAGCCTTTTATCAACAGAAAGTGGAGTCCTTGAACATCGCGGAGCTGGACCATTAGCTGGCAGGCGCCAAAGAAGGGATCTGGTGCGCATGTTACCGGCCAGAAGCCAAAGCCAGGGCCTCTGCTGCGTGTCGTAGTACTGTGATCGAATTTCGGACGCTTTATTATACGGTACAATATGGCACACTGTGCTACGCACAATTTAAATGGCGGATGACACCATTCATCTTACGGGATCACCGTGCGGCATTGGTATGTGGAGAGGCTTCAGGAGGCCTGGCCTCTGCAATGTGCAATATGGCTTCATGTGCCTTTGACTCGCATAACTATCCTTGAAATCAAATGGAGGTTGAACGGGTCGGCAAAAGGCCGCACCAAATACATAGTACCTGCTGGCACAGAATGCATATGCAGGTAACGACATTTGCAGAAATAGCTGTGCCGTAGGCATATGAGGTCACGTGCCAACTCAACTCAATCCACAAGTAGGCGGTTCCTTGGACGGGGCCCGGGGGTGAATGACTTTGGTGCGCCCAACTTTTCAGGGGGGCAGGTTGCCAAAAGATGACGAGATTTCAGATTGAGCCTGCACAGTGCACAGTGCACACTGCATGCAGCCTGATCAGCTTCTGGTGTCAGGCTTCCGGACTCGAGTCCGGACCCCGGTGTCTTTCAAGCTCTGGGCCGGGCCTGGCAACTCGAAGTCAGCGTCAAATCTGTAGGCTGTCAGGCTTTGGCGGCAGGCCCAGTCCGATTCTTGAACTGCTGGTTGCCTGTACCAGGCTACAGCTCTTCGATCCAGGGCCGGGCATACCTAGGATTCGCGGCCGCGCGGCCGCGTACAAGATGAGCTCATTCAAGGATCGGATGTGCTCACTTTCCCTGTACACGACTTCGATCTCTGCGCCGGCAAAAGTTCAAAGTACACATTACGGTATGTACCGGTCAGTAGTGTCAAGTGTCGACAGCGGTCGGGGGAACGTCCCTTGGCCAATGATTGAAAATTTGTACGCTTCGCCGCACCGGTTTGCACTCAGGGTACCGTACGGATATAATTTGTGAGCGCGACAAGATCGACTTGTACAGGTAGGTACTTGTGTAGTGTGCTTAGCTTTAAGAGCTACCGTAGCTGAGCGACAGTTTGCACAGAGCTTCAGTCATGAGTCATGACAGTTCGTGATGATTTTGTTTACGACAGCCTGCTGGAATTTGCGAAGGCTTATCTAGAGACTGCCAGCTGGCGGTCTGCTCAGCACAAGTCTCATTTCATTGCCTAGTGCAAAACACCACTCACTGATCGGAGTGCGACCTCCACAACTCCTGACTCCTGAGTCTCGAGATACAAAGCGAGGAATCTTATCCAGCTCGATCCACAAATCAAAAGAGCAGCTGCCGTCTCCTTTTTAGCATTGCACAGCCAGAAGTTGCGAGCGCATGCGCGGGGCTTGGTGGATCAGACATTCAGCGCACCACCGCCACCCTTGTTTCTGCGACTTCGCTTCTGATCTGGTCGGCACAATGGCGGTCATCAAAGGTGAGATGTCTGTGCTCTCTTGAGCTGCTTTGGTCGGTCCTTTGATTTGATCATGGGTTTTGTGATCTGATTGGCATCAGATCAGACTTACGGAATAGGTGTGGGCTCGAGCTCCGCCAGGTTTGTAGTTCAATGAAGTGCTGCCACGTGTTGCTTCACCTCGTTCAGCTCATCAGTAAGTGGAAGTGAACAGCCTTTTCAGTTTTGCCTCTAATCTGGGAACCAGCTTCAACTCATTTGAGCAAAGAGATCTACAAGCAACAAGGTTCACCATTCCTGAAGTACTGAACAAGAGCTTTGCCAGCTCTCTTCTTCCAGGAATAGGCTAGGAGTGCCACTCACCAGCTGGGTCGCTCATGTGCTTGATTTCGTTTCTTTGATTCTCTCATGCTAGGCTGTTCGGATCTGCTGACCGGCCTGAGCATCCCACAACGCCCACAATGAGAAAAGCTGCTTAAGTTTTTGGAGTCAATTTCTGCTCCGACACTCTTGTCAACTCAATCGCTTCCTGAGCAACAATGAGACCTGGGCTTGATTTTATACGCCCTGCATAATTTGAGAGGGATCCCATTCTTCTTCACTGCGGTTTCCACTGGGTGAGATCTGCGCGCGCAAGCCACCTTGGGCACAATAATCCGGCATCAAGCATTTCCTTGAACTTTTGCTTATTCTTCTACATTGGACCAAATCATCTCTGGGACTACCCTTACATAGCATAATACTTGAAACTGTGGGCTTCTGGATCTTAGCTGCAACAAGCAGCCCTTTGCAATCCGAAACGTAGGATCTGCAAAGACAGCGGCCTTTGAGGTGATCTAAAAATGTTGCATGTGTAAGGGACGAGTATAGACCACCGCAAGGGCTTTAGTTCCAATTTCAAAGTCCATCCATTTTCCTATTTCCCCAGCCCCAAGGGTGGCACGAAATCCCATTGTAGAGTGCCTTCCATGTGGAAGGACAATGCAAGCTTTCCCTTCATAATGGTTTGCTACTGAAGCCGAGTCCTGGATGCCCCCCTAGCAATGCTGCCCTTCTCATTCTGCTCTCCTGTTGTTCTTAAAAGCGCTTCACGAAAGTCTTCTGCTACAGTGTATGCTCAAACCCGTCGCTTATCTTTCTGCAGCTGTCCCCCTGCTCCTGCTGCTGGCGCTGACGTCATCGGTGTCAGCGGGCCGCGTCCTGCTCCAGTCCTGCCCGAGCACGTGCTACACCGCCTCAGGGAGTACCGGTTACTGCTGCCCATCAGGTGGGTTAAGGCTAACTCTGAGGATCGTTTCCTGAGTACTCACAAATGCGGGTTATGTATGGATCGTTCCAAAGCCAGCACTGCAAACGTTGGCAGACTGTACGTGCTTGAGACGGCTATTAATGCTGCTCATTATCTGGGTAAAGGCATGACCCTGATCGGATCTGATCCTGCCTTGGCAGTTTCTGTATACGTACCTGGGTTCGGAGCCCCAGTGAGAGAAAGAAGGCCACATTAGATGCTCCACATCAGCCTTGATCTACATTGAATACAATCGAATATGCTGCAAATCTCTAGTGGCTGTCAGAGAGTACTGCTTCTACTTGACAGAAAGGCTTGTCTAGATTCTAAACTGCAAAGTCTGCTGTAACTCAAGGAAGCGCTGTCTCGCCAGATCGTGGTCCTCTGAGCCTACACAGAAAGGTTTGGCTGCTAACCAGGCTGTTTACCAGACTTGAGTCTCAGCTTACTGGACAGATAACCAGTCTTCAACCTTAATTCAAGGTTGGTCTGGTCACTGGACAATTAACCTCTTCTTAACCAGCCCAGAACCATCCCTGGTTAAGGACCGAAACCTCCTATGCTATGTCCGGCAGATGAGAAACGTGAATAGAAGCTGCAAAATCACTGGACACCTTCACTTCCCACTAGCTGCAAGCAGAGCGCCCGCTTCGGATTGTCCCGTTTACCCCCCACTTTGCAACGCTCTAGATCTACTCCCCAGCATTTCCACCCGGCTCCGCCTGGCTGATAATACAACGCAATGCCCCCCACCTTTACAGGATTTCCAGAATCTACTCTCCAACCTCTCATCATCTCTCCAGTTCCGGCCATGGTTGAAAGACCTAAGCTCTTCAACTCTGAATGACATTGTAATGCTTTCTAATTTGGTGAGACTTTACATCACGGCACGGCTTCCTTCCTTTCAAAGATTCTTTTCTGTATCTATAGCCCCAATTTCAAGCCAGGCATCTATCACCCCTTTCTTCGATTTGCCTTCCGCTTCAACCGCTTTCAAATGCCAGCGTCTAACTTCACACCTGCTACCTCGCACACCGGCGCGCTTCCCTTCAACTTATTCTACTGTAAACCCTTCCTTCACAGCTTTGAAACCTATCCCTCATTTTCCTCCGGCCCCCCCTGCCAGGCTTCAAACGCTACTCCAGCGATCGACACTTTTACGTGCTACCCGCGTCAATCACGAGCTAACCCTCAAAGCTGATACCCCTACATATGGATCGCTTTCTTGAAACCGCACTCTATATTCTCATTTTCTCCCCCAGGCTTCAATTGCTTCTCCAGCGACACCTTCACGTGCTACCCCGCGTCTGCGAGCTACCCCTCCGACCCGTCAACTGCGGTTAGCAACGGGTTTACAGCCGGGTCAACTCCCGCCCCGACCACCGGAAGCCCCGGCCCGGCCGGAAGCCCCCCCACGGAAAGCCCCGTTGCCCCAGGACCCGCCCCCGCAGGAACTGATTCCAGTAAGCCCCGTTAAAACTTAACCCCGTTCTTCTGTTTTTATCAGAACCTTGGCTGGGTTTGACGGATTCTGGTGCTATTTTTGGTGCGTATATCGCCGGGTCGACTTCTGTCGCGACCACTGAATGCCCGGCCAGCCTTGTGGGGGATCCCCCAGCTGGAAGCCTATGAGCACCTGGCCCCTTAGCCGCGGCGCGGCGCAGTCGAATCTGGTGAAATTGTGTCTTCCTTTTGCGTGACTGTCTGCTCTTATGTTTGGATCTTCTCTACTAATTCAACAGCTTTTGGTCTTGCATTTTAGACATCTCGTTGTCTCGTCTCCCTATTCCGTCCGCCCCTTCCGCTCTTCCTCGGAAGGCACCGGTCCGCTCCTGATTGATTCTTTTGCTGACGTCTTGGAGTTCCTCTTTTGCGTGTAGCGCCAAGCGCATCCTTCTTTCTCTGCCGCTCCTTGTAATGTTCAATGGCCAGTGAAACTGCTATCCTGTCCGGTTCCGTGCTGTCCGCTTGCGATACTCAGAATGGAACCTCACCTCTTCTCGTCTCAAAACCTCCGGCGCTAAGAAAGTTCTAGTCCGTTCCGTTTTTGAATCGGAATTAACTGGGCTCTCTGGCGCCTCATCAGACCTGGAACATTCTCCTGCCTGTGCGCGGCTGACTCAAATCTCCATTCCGGCCTATATGTGGACTATGTGTCCGTCCCTTGCAAATCCAGCTCTGACACCGGGACTGCGCTCACCCTTTCCGTTCCATTCCGCAGACGCCATCGGCATTCCGCTGTCCGGCGGCTCCTGCACCTCCTCTGCCTACCCGTCGACCTGCACCACCGCAGACGGTTCCGCCCAATACTGCTGCCCCACCGGAACCGGATGCTTCTCCTCTTCCACATTCACGTGCTACAGCCTTTCCGCCGGAACGTACCCTTCCGGCCCGACCAGCTTCGACTGCTCCAAGATCATCGAGCTGACGATCGATGACGCGCAGGCACTGTTCAAGACCGGCGAGCTGACGTCACGCCTGCTGGTGTCGTGCTACCTGCAGCGGATCGCTGACTATGACAACATCGGCACGTTCAAGGGGCTCGTGAGTAATGCTTTTCATGGCTCCGTTTCTCCTTGGTAATTCGAGAGTTCGTATATTATACCACTGACGCCACTATTCCAAGATTGTGGTTGCTTAAGACGGCTCTGCGTGATCCGCAAACGAAACTTCGCGTCCTTCGTATATCTTCTGATTTTGAAATTGCTTTGGGAGGTCTCTTCTTGGTTCTTAGTCCAGCACACGCAACCCACGAGCTTTGCTTGCGATTTTAACCCGACAAACTTAACCGGCTAACTCGGAAGAGTATCAAGCGCGGGTTTTGCCCTTTCGACCAGCTTGGACATCTGCTTTTCAGTTGTCCGCTATCGAACTAGTGCTTTCAAATACATATCAGAAAATGCGAGACTTATATTCCATATCAAAAAATGCTGTTCGGGACCATTCTCTCCACTTCTCCGCTGTCTTGTGTGCACGGAATACTTCGATCTGATCACACGGCACAAAAATTGACCGCTTTTCAACTAGCCAACATTTTTCTGGTGTCAACTTCGATTACCTTGTTTGTGCAGACCGCTTATGCCACCAACGCCGTTTTGGAGCTCAACCCGACGGCTCTGGCCGACGCCGACGCGAAGGACATCGAGCGCGCGGCGTGCGCGCCCAACTGCAACCTCAACAAGCTGCACGGAATTCCGGTCGCCCTCAAGGACAACGTGTGCGCGGACGGAATGGAGTGCACCGCTGGTGAGGAAGCCGTTTATCATTGCTTCTCTGTAAGTATGCGGTGTTCCGGTCGCCCTAAACAAGACACGTCTGCTCGGAAGGTTTAGAGTTGACGGTTAGCGGAATCCGCTCATCCGTTCCGTTGCTGTAACATTTTGGGAATGATCCGTTTCAGGTCTCTAGGGTTGAGTAGGCAGAGAACAATTGTAGGGCGGTGAGTTATGGCCAAAACAATCTCGAATTCGTTCCTGATCAGTCCGTCCATTCCGCTCAGGATCATGGAACCTGTTCGGTTCCGTCCACGAGGAGGCCTACCTCACGACCGGAATCAAGAACGCGGGCGGAATTATCCTGTGCAAGCTCGGCCTCTCCGAGTGGGCCAACTACCGCGGCAGCTCCGTCTCCGGCTGGTCCGGCCGCGGGGGGCAAGTTTACGTAAGTGACGTCACGCCGACGTCATCATCGGCTGGTGACGTCTTTGCCAGCTGAGTCGAAGTCGCTTTCAGAGGCCCAGAAAGATAGGAACTACCCCCCCTTCACGGTCATCCAAGATTCTGTGCGTTCCTTCCATGCGCGCTCATTGGACAGCTAGTAATTGTCCACGTACAACCCACCTGTTAACTTCTCCGAAACGAGCCTTAATCTGCTCTCCTTTCCATGTACTGAACCCGTACGTCTGATGCAGCAACCTATCATAGGGCCTAGCTACCTGATCGTCCGCAATCCTCATATTGAAACAGTCCACAACTCAAACCCTACTTTCCCGTTCGTTAAACCCAGCCTTAACCCGCCTCCGTTGTGTGTGCAGAATCCGTACGTCCGTTACTCCATCAGCGGCCAGCTGATCGTCCGCAACCCTTACCCCGAGATTCCCTCCGTTTTCCCCGACAACACCACGTTTGTCAACTACACGAACCCGACGATCGTCTCCGGGAGCTCTTCCGGTTCCGGCGTCGCAGCCGCGGCCAACCTGGTAAGTCGAAACTCTAGACTTCCGGTTTTGGTATCTGGCTGATCTAGGCACACTGACGACTTGCAGACTGATTCAGGCAAAATGGAGGAAGGGAGTCAGAGCTCTACTCTGAAACTGCAGGACAAGTTGACGCGGAAAATATCCCGCGACCTCTTCCAACTCCGGTTCCGTTTCCGGTTCCGGTTCTGGTCCTCGATTCCTGCATTCCCGTGTCAGTAGCTCACAGTGCCGGAAGATGTTCGAGCAAAGCGGGGCGAAAAGCGCGCAGATTGACAGATCTGAAGCCTTCCATTCTTTGATATCCAGATACGGACTCGTTGACGCTTTCCTTCCGTTCAAGCTTCCCTCAAGTTCAATTCTTCTCGATCGGATTGTTCGTTGGCCTGACCGCTTCTTCTTTACCCGTTTACCTTCAAATCTTCTTCAATCCGTTTTTCGTCTTGGTCGTCTAGTCTGATTCGTCGTACGGCTGCTGCAGGCGATGGTGACCATCGGATCTGAGACGAGCGGATCGATCCTGGGCCCCAGCGGAGCGAACGGAATCGTCGGAATCAAGCCCACCGTGGGCCTCGTCAGCCGCGCCGGCGTCATTCCGCTCTCGGAGTCCCAGGACACCGCCGGGTGAGTTGTTTAACGGTAACGGAACTGTGACGGTTGGGACACTAGCTTCACAAGCGCGGTTCAGCGCTTTGAAGACACTACAAATCCCCTCAGCAGCCCTATCAAAACGTGACGTCACGTCTTGATAGCGATGACTTACCTCAGGCGTTCGGTGCTCTGCTCGGACGGTCCAACCGTTCGCAATTTCACAGTCGTCTGTAAAAACACTGCCTCTAGACATCTCAGCCGTCGAAATCCGCTTGTGACTTAGGAACGCAGACTGAGCATGGGTTTCTGCTGCCAATTCTAGCGGTTCAACTTTGAAAACCAGGGCACGTCCCAAAGACTCGCAAAGCAGTTTAAATCTTAGCACCTTTCACTGCGTAAGTCGTTCTCGTGGCGTTCTGCGGCGTTCTATCACGTACCACTTTCAGCGCTTCGGTTTGAGAAGTGACGGATCTCAGCCGTCAGATACTCGAATCAACGGTCCGATGTGCAGGCCCATGTGCCGGACCGTCGCGGACGCTGTGTACCTTTTGGACGCTACCACAGGCGTCGACCCGAAGGATTCGTACACCGCCGGACAGGTCGTGCCCGCGGGCGGCTTCGCGCAGTTCCTCAAGACGACGGGCCTGCAAGGTGTGAATGCGCTCGCTCTGCATCTTCATTTGAGAAGCCCAGATTTGGAAAAGCTAGACGGATGGTGCTTAATGGGGAAAGACGAAGAGTCTTCGAAAAGAGTGTGTTTTTATAAGGACGGATTCTGTTGAAGTTAGTCGATTCTCGCGCTAAGTGACGGCGCTGGTTGGTGGAGCTTAGCTATTTCTCGATCTATTGGACTGTAAGCCCAGTAAACAGTAAGCATTTCGGGGTTACCACAAACCCTAACCCAGAAGACCACTCGCTTCCCACCCTTGCCCACCCTAACCCCTAACCAACCGGACCCGTCTCCGTTACTGTTCACCGGCTGTTACTGTTCACTACATCGATCGGGATGGAGCTTAGGCGGAGTCGATACCGGCAAGAAAACTGGCCGGTTGAGAACCCTGAGCGGTTTTACCCGAAGGATACAGAAAAGCACGCCAGAACTTCTGCTTGATTACTTAGAGTACTCAGCCTACATTTCCAGTCGATCTATTTGACACGCCTCAATCTCACCACAATCTTTCCCAAGCGCGTGCCGCCCATCTAGTTCCACAATAACAGAGTTCAAAGCATGGTCAGACCGTGACATCACCAACTCAACCCGTTCTCATTTGGTACCCTTCGAAATACAACGATTTGATCCGCGAAGTTGCTTCGTCAGTTCATCAAATGTTCGGAAAGTCGAGTCCTTAGATGTCGTTTCAACGCCGATCCAAGGGTCCAAGATCAAGAAGCACGGGCTCACCATTTGGAGTCCCGAGTGCAAAAAGCTCTATAAAGTGACGTCCTCCTTTTCTGTTTGTCTGATGGTCGCAGGCAAGAAGATTGCGTTCCTGCCCCTTAACCCCAACACGACCAACTCGGCCACGCTCGAAGGTTACAACGCCATTCCTGATATCCTCAGGTGAGCGTCTTTATTCTTTATTATTTTTTCTTTTTCTTCTTTCTTTTTTCTTCTTTCTTTTTTCTTTCGTCTTCTCTCTTTTCCTTTTCTCTTTTCTCTTTTTTCGTCCCCCAGTTACCCTCACCTGCCATTGTGGTCCAGGGTTCTTCTCTTTTACTTTCGAAGCTTTTTAGTGAATCGATTTCTTCCTTGTCGTGCAATTCTGCATGGCAATCACCGCCATACTTTCCTCGATCTTCAGTTTATTTCACCAGTCTATGCCATTCCGATTATCACATCCGTTCAACCTTTGTACATTCCAGAAGTAGACCCGGAGTGCTCTGACCTTAGCGTTCATTTTCGATTTCTTCTCTGTAAAGCTATTCACGGCCCATTTCATTTCCGTGTACTCTCGTTATCGATCGTATCATTTGATAGCCTCCCGCCGGTCTCACCTGGCTCCAAAGGTCAGAACAGACCAGGAATCTTCAGTTCCAGCCTTTCAGGGATTGCCAGCTTAACAATCGAGATATCACCCCCGTCGACTCATCTATCTTCTTAAAGCTTGCGGAACCTAGTCACGGTGCTTCTAAGCTATTGGTCCGGCTCAGCAATCCAATCACCACATGTTGCCCTTTTGTTTCACCCTCCCAAGTACTTCTCGACTTCATATCGAATAAGAGCATGGTGACTAAGGGCAGTGCTCGGGGACCAAAACAAAACGAAAAACTGAAACCAAAAATGACACGCTCCGCACCCGTACCCACCCTAACCCTCAAACCAACCCTACCCGTCCCCCGGGCGCCCTCCTTGGTCAACACGGCCCTTAGTTTCAACATGGAATCGAGACAACTCTCCCTGGCAAGTCTGGAGCGCCTTAATGGCCCACCTTCAGTGCCTGCTTCCGCTTCCGCTTCCGCTTCCGCTTCCGCTTCCGCTGTCGCTTTCGCTTTCGTCAATGAGGCAGAACGTGACACTGCATCCTGCTTACAATTCCGCTCCTTTTCCGTTCCTCTGCGCAGCGCTGAGGGCGCTATCCGTTTTCCCCTGGAACTGCTTTCCGGCCGTTCCGGTTTCCGTCGACCTTTTCTTTCCGATTCCATGTAAATTCGGAAAGACTGCACACCCTGGTTCCTCACTTTCCCCATCCTTGTTGCACAGGGCCCAGGGCGCCACCGTGGACGAGCTTCCGTTTCCGTTCACCATCCCCGGAACGGCCAATCTCGGAACAGGCGGAACGGGCGGCATCTTGTCCACAGACTTCAAGGTCAACATCAACCAGTTCCTCTCAGGTACGCGTCTACAGCAGTTTGATCGTTCGAAGATCGGCGTTTTTCTCCAAGTTCGAATCCAGAATTTCGAGAGATAATCCAGAACTGTACGGTTCTCGCGATGGCGGTCAAACGATTTGGTTTGATTGTCAAGCGATTCGGGTTTTACGGCTCTCCTCTTGCCCTTTCAGACCCCTTCAATCAATCTCCTAAAATAATATGTCGAATATCTTTCACAGAAGGGGTTTCCGGAACTTGTCGGCCTGAGCACCTCCCCCAGTGATCTGAATTAAGGTTGAAACCGGCTCAGAAGTCCTCTGTGGGCTGTCCTAACGAAGTTTTAGAGCTACTTGCGGATCAAATCTGGTTTCTGGGTTAACGAAGTTCTTGCATACCGACCTTTCCCACTTTCCTTAGGCTCCTTTGCAGGGCCCTTTATGGAAAAAACCTGCTTTTCCTTAACCCTCTATCAATGCTGTCTCGACCTTGTCTAGCTAACTCCTTGTCTCTCGCGTCTTTTCCCTGAATCGATAACCGCCGTATTAACCTGGTCTTTTTTCTTGTTGCAGAGCTGAGCTGGAAGCCCGGCTTCACCGTTCAGAAGACCCTTGCGGACATGATCCAATTCAACAAGGGTGAGCGCCCTCGTTCTGTGGAAACACCGTTATGAAAACTCCCTTCCTTTCTGTGCTTTTCAACTATAATTCGTCATCTGACCTTGCATGTCCATTCGAATCCAAAGACCACACGTCCACTCTTCTCTTAGTGCGTATTTTTCGCATCCATTGTTTGTCCGTCGATCTGCCTTCCGTCCGATTCCATTCCGTTCCGTCCGCCAGCAGGCCGAGTCCGTCCGCACGTCTCGAAGGCGTACTGTGTCCTGATCGGATTCCGAGCCGCCTATGTGCCGTGCCCGTCCCCTGTCTAACCCGCAATATTTTTCGATAACGTTACTGCTGCTTAATCTGCTTCGAGCCACTCTGCCGTCCGTTTTCTGTCCGCTTACGTCCGCAGCCTTCCACTCCAGATGCCGTCCGCTATTTCTTCCTCCGTCCTTTGCCCTCCATGATCTGCCATCCGTACTCCCTCCATTAGTTTCTGAACGGATTTACTTCAGACGATTTGTTCCGACTCTTTCTGTCATCCTACGTCCGATCCTATCGTTAATTCTGTCCACAGATGGTCAATATGCGTCTTTTTGTTCTTGAAGGTCCTCGGGTCGATCGCATACTTTTCTGCTTTTTGTAAGTTTTGCGTGTGCGTCCAAAGGCGCTCAGAGGCAAATTTTGCCGTTCCGCTTCGCTTTCGTTGGGAGTCGTGATTGCTTGTAAGGTCTCACTCACGGAAAACCAGTTTCCTTCTTCCCCAAGACTTTGTTATTCTTCTGCACGCGATGATTCGCCTCCACTTACGGTCCGTTCCTTTGCGAAGGGTCCCTCGTCTGATTGACCAGTAAACAGAGAAAGACCCAGATCTTATTCTCCGTCGTTTTTGCAGACAACTATCTGCTTGAGTTCCAGGGCGGCACGTGCTGCCGCGGCGAGCCCGCCTACGGCAACTTCTTCCAGCAGACCTGGGAAAGCTCGCAGAACACCACCGGGTTTAGCAACCCTAACTACATCAGCGCCAAACAGGTAACCCGTCTTTCTTTTCGACACTTCTGACTCTCATCATGGCGTCTTTCTGAGTTTTGACAAAGGTGCGTGAGGGAAATCAAGTTCTTCCAGCAGACTTGGGAGAGTTCGCATAACACCACCGGGTTTAGCAATCCTAACTACATCAGCGCCAAACAGGTAACTAATGATCCATATCTTTCTTGCTTGACGCACTTCTGCATTTCAAGGCATCTTTGAGAGCTTTGTCAAAGTTTCGTCCGGAAAACTTCTACCAGCAGACTTGGAAAACCGTAAGGCACAACTGGGTTTAGCTATCCTACCTGCATCAGCGCCAGACAGGTAAACCTATCTTTCTTCCTTGACGCATTCCTAAAGACTGGGGGTTATCGCAGGCGTTGTGTAAAAGCCTCGTCAATCAAAGAACACTCGCCCAAAAACAGCAATAGTTGTTCCTGAAATACGCGCAGAAGACCACCCAAATGACTTTCGTCACGTTCAGAACACGGCTTTGATTCGAAATCAAGCCCAATTTCAGAGTACGCGTCGAACACTAGCGGTGCCCAGTGGGTCCCAGCAGTCCTTATCATAACTTCTCCCCGCGTATACAGAACGCATCGGCGGTCGCGGCAGGCATCACCTCGTTCCTGGACGGCAACGGCTACGACGCGATCACATCCACCGGCGGGCTCACCGGTACCTTTGCCACCGCCCAGTGAGCACCCCCTCACTTCGAACTGTACCATACTGCTTCTGATGTCAGGATCCGTTTGGATTATGTGTATTTTTTGTCCGATGTATTTCCCTCTGCTTTTTGATATGACTCTTGCGACATTCATATTGAGGTTGACATGTGCTTTCTTCCTGCGCACTACTAAAAAGACGGTCTCTCTACTCCTATCTTGGATTTAGTACTGAGGCTTGAAGCTCTTTTTGAACGGCTACTTGTCCGTTCGGAGGATCGTCGTTCACGTCAGATGCGGCATGTTTGGCCGGTCTCCTCAAGTCTTTTCCAAACCGTTCACATCTCTCAATCAACTTTGTTCTTTTGCCGAGCACTAGCTGTCACCGCCCCAAGCTGTCCACTGCCATTCGCATAGACGTTTTACAATAAAAGATGAAAATACAATCCAAGCACTTCGTAATAGGAGACTGACCGATGATTTATCCCCCGGCCGTTTTTCCAGGTTCCCGAGCATTTCCGTCCCCGGGCTCAAGTCCAGCCTGGGCAGCCCGGTCGGATTCGTCTTCCACGGGGTGCGCTATAGCGAGGCGAAGCTTATCGAGATGGCGTATGCATACGAGCAGGCCAAGCCATTCCCGCGCCCAATCCCCACTTACTGCAACGGCGCCAGTTGCTGATCGCCACGTGGCAAGTGCGCAAGTGGGCGCAGGAGTGCGTGCGGGGATCGCGTGCTGGAGAAGTACTGGGAGTCGGGTTAAGGTTTTGAGTTAGACATGTTGCTAGGTTGGGTAGGGTTTTGGACATGGGTCAGAATTTGTAGTTGCACGGGATCAATAAGAACTGCATTTCAGCTCGGTGCGTGGAGCATAAGTTATGTGGAATAGCAGCCTCGCTTTGGAATGATCAGACAGGCTCCCCTGACGTTTTCCATGAACTGCTGAACATTCGGAGGTTAGCAAATAAGCTCACGCCATTGGACGGTAGAAACATCAAGTGTGTGCCAGAAAGTAGGGACCCAACATCTCCTCAAGGAATAAGTGCTTGGTATAAGCAGATTAGAAAGAGCAAACGAAAACGTCGGAACGAGGCTAAGCCATCGTTTAATAAGTTATTCGTCGTGGCTACAAAGACTACTCCACTTCGAAAATCTTGGAAGCCTTTGTTTGCTGCATCCGTCCGACATATGCTATCTGTTGCAGCCTTGAATCATGCTGGTCAGATTTGCATAATCTGATCTCGTGAGATCAACACGGCGTCTCATTGTAGAGTAGATGTATACGTGTTCGCTAGCGCCGAAGCTCGCGGGCGCGTGTAGCTTTTACAAACAAGGCCGGAAGCCAACTACTTTGTTTCTGATCGAACAAAAGTCGAAGGAACCAAGTGCTCGAGTTCAACCCCTGCATCATATGTAGAAGTAGGAGTGCGAGGCTTTCTCTTTTCAGCATAGCGGTTGATGTGCGTGTCTGCCGACTAGACACAACAGAGCCGCGCGCACCTCGATCACCCCCTGACACACCGATCTCTTTCAGGCTACGGAGCCTCTAAAAATCTGGGTCCTATTCTTGAGTATAGCGTGGCCGAGTCCTTCAACTGACGTTGTGGCCTGGTTTCAATTAAGGTGGAAGGGACAACGAAAATTAGTAGTTTCAGATCCGCGAGCGCTCAGGCGATCTCAAAGTACCGTTTAAATCTTAGGCACAACATCTATAGCACCTAGCGGGCCGCAGCTAGGCTTGAAGGATCTATTGCAACCAACGTACAAGAATGCAGACGCGCTTAATCTCCTAACTTAAATTGCGTCCTAACTTAAGTTGCGGACATCTGGTTCGCGAGCATTCTTTTTAACTCCCTCAAAAAGCTGCCAGTCAAGGGAATCGCGCCAGTGACATTCTATTACAACGCAGCTTATAATTGTTCGATACTTCTGGAGGGCCTTCCTCCCATATAGATGGACGAGCGAGCTGATCAACCAAACACTCAGGCAACCCTCCTTCAGTATCCAAGTCGCCTTCGATCAGTTTCAAGCAAGCCTTTCGCTTGCTAGCTTCATGCACCCTCGTTCCGCTTCCAGACTTATGAGTAGCTCGTAGGCCTTCCTCAAATACCAAGTCGACTCCGTCCGGGTTCTGTACGTCCGCTTGCGTCCCGTCTTCTGCTGAAAACGCCGTCCGTTTGCGCGGCCCTTTGCCACCCTGCTCCTAATAGTTTTGAGGATATTCTACATCCGCTTATTTTGACCTTTTCCATCCCACTACCGGCCGCCCTTTCTTGCCTGAATAACTTTCAGTCTTCCTCGTCTTGCGTTTGACTACCAGTCTCGTCCCTCCGCTCCTCACTTTTGTCTATGTGCAAGTGAGATCTCCAACTACCTTCCGGTTTCGGTCATCTTACGTCCGTGGCGTCCTTCCGCAGGTCGTTCCGTCCGCTCCGTCCGTTCCGTTCCTAGGACATCCGCGGTAATTGTGCTCTGACGTCCGCGTTCCCAACCGCTTTGTAATCTCGGAACAATCTTCTCTTGATGGCGTCGTCTCCGAGACGGTACCGATCCGGTACCGCGCTTTGTGCTCTCCTTAAAAGTTACTTCGCTTGATGACATTTTCAGGTACTCGAGCATTTGCAGTACTGGAGCTCGAGGCAGGCCGCTCGGCTCAAGCCAGCTTTACGGGCATACGGGGCCTTCACGGGACAGCGTAGAGTGAGGCGAACCTTAGTAGATTGCAACATGTGCAACGAGCAGGCCTTCCCGTCTTTCCCGCTCCATTTCTAGTAAATCAACGCCGCCCTTTGATAGCCACGTGGCAGTTGCGCCGTTGCGTGCGAGTGGGGTTGCACAATAGTGCGCGTTTAAGACACTTAAGAACAAGGGTCTTCGTTTGAAATTAGCTAAACATGTTGCTTGCTCAGGTCGGACATCGGACGGGCACAGAACTTATCGAAGTTTATAGGGCTCGAAGCAACACGGGCACTGTGGAGCTTTAGCAGGTTATGCGGATTCGAAGACTCGTTTCGGAAATGTAACAGGTCAACTATTCAGTATTAAGCATGACGTAAGCAGGTGACCCCGCAGGCTCCACATCTAGGTAATAGGGACGCAATCAGGACACCTACGTAGGAGCCAACGTGTTGGAAGCCGAAGCTTACAAAGCATATAAATCTGTCATGCTCCAAAGTTAACCAGCTACTTCAGTTTTACGTGCTCCCTACGCTTGTCTGATTTCGGGACAGCGTCATGCAGTATCATTTGCCGGACAGTGACCGCGTTGCTAATATAGCATGGCCACCTTTAGAAACCGTAAAGATCCTGCCAGGTGTTCATATGCATGATTCTGGCCCGCGGCCGTTGCCCGGTCACTCATGCCAACATGATTGACCGACATCATATTCTTGTGTTGATCTAGGCTAGCTCAGCTGTTATATTATAAGCGATCCTGTGCATGCAGCTTCAGCCGGGCATAATGGTGTGCCACGGCCGCGGAAAAGTACTAACACTTTACGCGGGTAGGAATGACAATTAAATAGTAAATAGGTTGCACAATGATGGCGGCTGCATGATAGACCCAGAGCTGCTGGCACAACCGCCTGCACCGGACTTTATACTGGTTACTTTCGTGTAGCTTCAGAAGCATTTGATTATCATATATCCTATTTACTGCAGTGCACCTTGCAAAGAGTCAGCTTGTAGTACGTACCACTAAAACAGATTGAAACTAGAAGTGAAAAGACGTTAATTGAAAAACTGATATGACCTCGTCGTTCCGACTAGCTCGATTGACACTTTCCAAGTACAACTTGGCAAGATTTGGATCGAATATTAAGGTCAATTGCTCAAATACTGGACGGTAATCATACACAAATACATCGACGGCAAATATCACGTGTACACCTCCATACAACCGTGTACGTATGTACTGTACATATTTACAAGTTTTTGCACCTCATCTGACCCCACAAACAAACTATGTCTGAGAAGCAGCCTGACAATACCAGCTCAAACTTTCAAGCCCTCCAAAACTGCGCCCTCCCGCTTCGTTCAGAGCAGAGGGAGCAGCTTGCGCCTCAAACTCTTGGACCCTCTCAACGGCATTCTCTCCTTCCACCATTTCCATGGCGACAGGTCCGAAGGATTCGAGAACCAGGGACGCGTGCCCGTTGGAAACCAGGTCGCGTGCCAGATCGTACACGGGCAATCGCTGATCCCCCTGCAAAGACGCAGCCGGCTTTAATGCTAAGTTCCGGAAAAGTATTGAAATTGCACCTGAGCAGCTAAGGAGGCTGGCCGCTGAAGAAGAGTGTCATTTAGCGGCTCCATTTCCGCGTCGGCACGCCGTGGTTGACCCGGCTTCCCTGGAAGGAACCGAAAAACACGAAGAGCATCCGTGTGTCCGCAGAAAAAGAAGACGTGCTAGACAACCCAATTTCAGGGAGCACAGTTCACTGAACAGTTACTTGCCGTACGTGCCAATCGAAGGATCTCGTACCTGAAGAGGCGTTGTGGCGGCCTGGGGCATCACGGCGGGCTGGTGCAGAGTTTGTGTCGCGCCGCTCTGCACGTCTGGGGCAGGAACTTGAAAGTAGTTCTCGATCCAAGTGCCTTCGTCCAGTGGCGCGTACCAGCCGGCCTGCACAAAGGCGCCCCATTCGCACTGTCGTCAGATACACAGAGCGTTGTCTGGAATCAAAAAGCAAGCTCGATTTCCGCGTTCGTTGGGCGACGTAGTACCAACTTGGTTGAGCAACGTCCAGACTTCTTTCGTCACTGCTTCAGGGGGCAAGAACTTCAACAGGCTCTCCTACAGGACGTTCGTACTCGACAAGCACGACGGCTTCCACTCTCGGCGGAAAATGGAGACAGATAGTCTGCGAAACGGGTCACTGAAATCTGATAAGTCTGCCGACTAATATCAGCGAAGGCCTTGATTAAATCAGTAGGTGAGTATGTTAGTAACGTCGAATCTATATACGGTATCAAAGACGTGCACAGACAATACATTTTCATCTATGCCGCAGCGTAGGTAAAGAAGCATAACATCAAGTATGGCGTTCGCGCTCACCTCCTCCAAATTGCCAACACCCGCCTCCGTAGGCAGCGCGGCGTTGACTTGACCAAAGACGTCATCAGGCGCCTGGGCGGTGTCGTCAGCGGCGCCCAGAAGATGCTTGAGGCAGGCGCGCGCGAGCGCGCGCACACTAATGGCGCAGTAGCGTTTGGTCGGGTCGGCGAACGATTTGTCGAGCCGCGCCAGGAAGGCACGGCACAGCGCAGGCTCCTTTTTTGCACGGCTGAGGAAGTAGTCGATCGCGGCAAGGAGCCCGCTCTGGCCGAGCATCTGGCATCGGGTAACGCCAAAGGTTCCGAGCCACGAGAACTGCAGCGCAGCAAACGAGATGATCAAAAGTATGATAAGATTGATGTTGACACATGATGAGAAGATGACGATCAGATGATCAGATGATATGACAGTCAGATTTGAGTGATGCAAAAGGATGAAATAACGCCCAAGAGCACTGCCAAGATCGGAGAGACGTGGATGAGTCAGTAAGCAGAACGAACTTCAGACAAATCTAGTCGGCCTGGTTTTCAACGGATTATTGACCTTGCTTATGGGACCTTAGTAGTGGGAATTTAAGCAGCATGTGTTCAGGGGTTCAATAAGGAGGCCCGTCTGCAACATATGAGAAGGGCAGCTAGTGATTTCATTAGTTCCTTTTGGAAGAAGTGAGTCCCCAATCTCTTAAGTGGAGCATACCGTCTGGATTGTTGGTTTGCACAGCACAAAGGTCCAGAATCACGGCGACCACAAGGTCAACGTGCCATGCAGAATTCGCCAAGGCGGCCACTTCGAGTTTCGCTTTCACCAGTGTACTACCTTTCACTCCAGTCCTATGCTGCGCGCCAAGGGATGAGCAACTTGAGGATTCTTGAGGAGTGGGGAAGCTTGATCTGCCAAAACCCCACTTGTCAAGCTCAAAGTAGTTGGCATGTGCGAGGTCACACTGCAAAACAAGTTGGATTCAAACGGCTTACTAAAAATCCCCGGCTTTGAAAACCAGACATTCTCTCTTTTCTGGATCGGCGCAGGACTGATCCCCCCCCTGTACTTGCCATGTGCTAAAAGCTGTACTGTTGAGAGCAAGTCCCAATCTCCCATCTCCAAAAACCTCTCAAGCACGTATGGCCATTTCCCACACGCCCAGATCTTACCTTTTCATCCAGAGACTCTGTCTCTCTCAGGAAGTCCTTCAGGGCCCGGTACAAGGCAGCCACAAGACTCTCCAATGAGAGCGTATCGACATCCTTGAAGATGGCCTCAGCAGCCAGGAGCTTACCGCTGGCAGGATCGACAATCGCGGCCCCAAATCTGCATTGGAAAAAATAAGAGCTGAGCTGGTGACTTGGGCAAGCTTGCTTTTGCAGCTCAGGTGGACCTTTTGTGGCCCTGGTTAATGAAAGGCTGAACCAAAGGCAGCTTGAAAAACCCTTCATGTAAACTATTATGTTAGCTCCAGAGGCCATCGGCAGACGATGCGCCAAGGTTGCCCCTCTTCTATCGAGGACTGCCAAACTTTAGCTCAGGATACATTGAGCTCCCCCCCCCTCCCCCTCCCGGTCCAGTGGTTGGCTCTTTTCTCTTCGTTCCCTCCCCACATACATGCAGTGCCTAAATGTTAAACTCCCAGCTGGATCCACCCCCTGACCTGATGGGGGGTTCTCCAAGATGACGTACCCTAAGTCTCATCGCCTAACAGACACTGCCAGGTCAATGAAAGGGGGGCTCATTGAAACACACTGGTCACTGAACTTGCTAGCTGAAAGAAGTGCTTCTGGAGAAAAAACAGCTAGTGGTCTGCTTCTCCCGTAGCCTGCTTCTAATGAACCAGGCACAAATGCCTGCAGGGACTTCAAGTTGGCTTGGGGGAATCAGACACAGAAGGAGAAACATATAGTCCAGCGCAAAGGACTCAGCTAGAACGTTGCACCCCTCAATCATGCCGCTCAATCAACCACCAGGCTCGAGAAGTTCCAAGAGATCGAGAAAGTTGAGGGGCCAGGTGCAATCAAAGAGAATGTATTCAAAATTGAGATTTTTGTGACTTCAACTCACCCGCCGTTCACCACGTCCCTCAGAATGTCGTCCACCACGCTGTAAAGGTACTGACGCAGCATTGTGTTCCGCCAGTTACGGCTATGATCACTGCTGGTGCAACTCACCCCCTCCACCTTCAATGACGCCCCTAACTTCTCCGCTGGTGGAAGCAGCTTCTCCAGCTGCTGTCGTAGGAAGAGCGGTGGTTCAGAGCTACCCATTGTGGTGGCGCGGACTCCAACTGCGCAATGTTGTGGTTGCTGTGACACTAGTACTGGATATACTGGAAGCTGCGGGAGCTGAATTCGGCTTTTGCCGCTTCTCTTCAAGCAGCGTAATTGCCGGAGTTGCCCGATCGAGGTTGACGGCGCTGACCGCCTTGCTCCAGTCTACACGACAGTCGTCCGAACATCAAGGATGTCACTTCCAAGTGCCGCAGGAAGCTCTGACAGGTTTTTATCGGACGGCGCAGGTGCGTTCGAGGCGTTTGTCGGTGTACTAGTAACGCGACCTGGCTCATCTTGTCCGTCCATTGAAGATCTCTGTGCACATGCCATGTGTCGCCAATTACAATGTGTCATTACCGGGCGTACTCGAGATGATATTAAGGTGTCAAATAAATTTGGACGGTCATAGTTCCCTGTTGTGAAACTGAGGGATCCCTCAGCTTTCGAATTCGAATTTTGAAGCTTGGATTCCCCTTGGATTGTCAGATGCGTGTGCTAGAAGACCCACTAACCCACTGTAAGTCCCTTCGCTTCCCAGGGAATTCTATGCTTTCTCTGCTGAACTTAAGGTTTCAAAGATCAGTGTGTTTGTTGCACCTTGCACCTCCATTTAAGTCTGAGTTGATATAGAAGGAGACAGAGTAAACTCAGACTCTGTCTGACTGAGACTTTCGACAACAAGGATCGCCTCTTGGCCCGCAATCCGTCTATATCTGAGAAGGGCTCTCAACACTGTTCTACCCGCATTTTGGGTTAGGTCATCAGTTTCAGAAGTTTCTCAATGTCAACTTTCCATCATGCACCTTCAACATGCACAAAAGAGAGCAATGTGAGCACTAACTTAGTGCTTGCCTACAGAACCCCACAAGTGCAACACTGACTAAGTTTGGGATGGGGTTGCAGGTGGCGATCCCAGCCCCTAGAGGTCTGGCCCGCATACTATGATATCAGTGGGGTCACCTACGCGAGGGGTCACCTATGAGGTAACCTAATGATGGGGCGGGCGATAGAGCTGCCTGGCATATGGGGTTAGAGGTGACTTAAGTTCTACCACTTCAACTGGATCGATCATTGATCCTTGAGTTATGAAACTTTCCCTGAACACGTTGCCAGCAGTTGCTAGAGCAGCAACCAAAGTTAACGTGAGCTCACATGGCGGCGGGCGGCCACTGATAGGCCGGATGCACGATTATTCACATGCCAACCATTGATGATGAATACTGAAGGGGAGCCCATGGCAACGATCCGTCACTGTCACCAACTCAATCGATCTGAGTACGTTGAACGGCATTGAACGGCGGCCGGCCCAGGTCCATGAATTTCATTGCCGGCCATTCTATTGGCGGCAGATCTTCGCAATCATGAATATTCCAATTGCACATTTGATCGATCCTTTCAACGAAGTACTAATCATTAGTGCCGCATATGCCCTTGCCATTTTGCTTGAGATGCCGCCTAATCACAATATTAAAATTAACTACAAAAGAATGTTGTTCAGATTGGTCCAGCCTGAGGTGGCTATTAGTCTAATCAACACTTATGGCCATCGAAGTTTAAAAAAATGAAAAAAGTCACCGAGTCATAGTAATCAAAGTATTGGTGGTTTGATCAAAATTGCGGGGTTGATGGGCTCAACATCTCACCGACCCTCCCTTATCTCGGTTCTCTCTCTCGGGCTGGACCGCCGCTCACATGAATCTTCCGCAATATTTACATACCGTACCACTCACCGTCAGCTCATTGTCGACGACCTACAAAGAATAAAGCGTGCTGCAGCAGTATCAATTACCTACTACGCGTATGCAGATTTATTGCTATACATAAAGCCACTCCCGAAAGCGCTAACGCCCCACACAGGGCTATATCCGTGGCATCAAGCTTCTTCCACCAGGAAGACACATCCGGGTACTGCAGCCGCCTGACTTGTGCGGCTACCGACACAAAAAGCGAAGAGCCGTCGCTGGTCCCCGGGTTTGACTTTAATGCCGGTGCGCTGTTGGATTGCTGTCCGTCCACAGGTTTTGGGCCGCAGCAGCCGGTTTTATTTGACGCTTTGTCGAGTTTCGCCGGGTCGTGCGGAGCGCAGACGCCTTCCTTCACGAGTTCCTCGATCTCCTGCAGGTGGAACCGCAGAATATTCTCTCGTGGCATCCCAGGTCTGAATCTGTTCTGAGTATGGATACCAAGATCATGTCCAACTCGCATACTCCAAGCGGGCGATGTGGCTTCTATTGTACTGAAACCCGTACAAAGCCAACCCTTTGCTGTAGGTTCAGGACCTGTTAGATCTGGCCATGACCGTGCCTCTCTTCAGGTCAAATTTGGGTGCCGATTGACATTTTGCCCTGCAACGGATGAGTTGGGCAGCACACACGAAGCGCTACTCGGAGAAGTCCTCAACGGCCAGGCGTTAACCACTTTCACACATTCGCAGAAATCTGAACGCTCAAGCCAAACTTCGCCACCATGTCCATACCGACCGGAGCCAATGTCTCTCGTCTCGCTTAAGCGGCACCTGCTTCCGCCTGCTTTGTACCTATTTTCCCTCAGCGGCCCTTTCAAAAGCGTAGCCGCTCTTCGGCACACGAGTGCCAGAAGTGACCAGCTCAGCGGACGGCACTTTCATGCAACTCAAAAGTTTCTCCGAAGTGCGTTACCAAATTGCCTCCGCATCCTGCTCTGGTGTCGCCCGAAAGGTACTCACGCGATACTGTGTTGGAACATTCCAAACCCTGGCATGCAGGCCAACTCGTCGCTGCAGAACCCCCAACCCCACTTCAAGGATGTGATCAGCGCAGGGACTCCCTCTAGCAGATCCGCAGACAACCCCAAATCTCAGCAGACCCGCGCTGAACCTTGAAAACCAAATGCCTAGTCGCCTTCAGATCTCCAAACTTGCAATCCTGCCATGGCGCCTCGTCGCGCTCTGGACCCTCTGCACCCCCAAACGGTCCACTTGGTCTATTAACGCAACAAAAGCTTACTCCGCGCCCCTGATGGCACATCAACGGAATCCACCAAACGGGTATTCTGTTACAGAAGGAGTAGGCTCCTTCCACAGCGGTCAAAGAAGCACCGACCTCTCAGGAACAAGCACCGTGTAGCGCACCATAAAAGCAACTAGCTGCGCACCTCGACTTTCAAGAACGTGCAGTCGTCGCACGGCGCTGCCTCGGGCTCTGGTCCCTCTGCGTCCTGAACGGCTCTTATTCTCCGTAGCTCCGCTTGCTGCTCCTCTGCCGTGAGGCCCATCGCGCCGCGCCACAGCTTGTCGACGATCCGTCCGCCCTCGATGTGCTGTTCGACGATCAGCGGAACGTCACGAGGTGTGACGTAACCATACCTGCAGGATATGCGTCCAGACCTGTCTGAAATGGAAACTCAAAGGGTTTGATAGGGAAGATTTACGAAGCAGGACCTTTGATATGGTGAGAGGATGAACAGATAATTTTGTCCAAACACGTGTCCGCCCTGAATATTTTGCATTTTGATTAGAACGTTACAGGTACCTGCAGGGTGACCCCCTGAATGAAGACTGTACATCAAAACTTAGAGGCGACTTAAAAAACCGGAGTCCGACTGCAAGCTCGCTGCATGCATATGATATTCTAGCGCAGCATGCCACATTATACAAAACCCAACCGAAGTTCCACTGAATTCATCTCACAACTGGACTGACCGAAATGATTCATGAATCATCAACACGCAATTGTGTCGCAAGAGACTGAAAGACAAGAAGAAAACAAAGAGCGCAATCTCACCAGTCCCCAGCAATCTTCCCCTCCCGCTCCATGTAGATAATCACGTTGCCCGCAAAAGCATGCCCCCCGACGTGCGAACACGCGCGCACGTGGACCGTTTTCTCCAGGCCCTTCGCCTGGACCACGGCTTGAAACGCCAGCACGAGGGGGGGTCCGCAGGATCCGCAGCGCGCGTCCCTGCTGGCGTGGGCGCATACGAACACGTGGCAGCCCGTGATTCGCTGCGAGCGCAGCACCTTCTCCTTGCCGGTGAGGAGGAACTCGATCAGGTGGTCGATGTCGAAGTGAGTCACCGCACTGAGGAGGGAGCAGATTAGAAAGTATGCAGTCTGCGCTAAAAGAGCGTGGTCGATCGGTTTTGGGAAAGTTGTTTGGCGCATAGTGGACATCAGAGGGCCATGTTATTGTCGAGGTAGTTGTATTCGGATTGCTTTTTCCGGAAAGGGAGTGTAGACACATGTTCATGAAAACCTGTGTGGATTCATAAGGGACCGAGTTTCTGAGTGCATCCTATTGAGAAGTATGTTGTCAGGGATTGATGATACTCGCAAGTAGGAGTATCGAAGCAGACTGAAAGGCATAAGCTATGCTAATTCATTTCTGGTCAAAGCGGAGACTTGTTGGCACCGCCAATCAGATTGAATCAGGACAGAGTGTAGTCCAAATTACCATATCTCAGACCGTAGGAATGCTTGGAGGCAAAAATTCATACTCATCTGGCAACCGTCAGGCATCCTAACAACTTTTGATCAACTCTGCTGGCCTGTTGCATTCTAGCTTCATTTGAGAAACGGCTTCTTAAGGCGGAACTGGGTCCGTAGCTTAAGCGTTGGTAGCATTACATCCGGCTTGCAGAGCATCTGTCTTTCGGTCGTTTTTCGGATCGAGGTACCCGGGCTTTCGCTCAGAAGCCATATTGTTTCTTTCGAGTCTACCGGAATGCTCAGAAAGCTTATTCTATATGAAGTTGAAGACCGTTCTCCAATAAAGCTTCAGGGCGATTGTGTGAAATCTGCCATCGCTTACCTGTATCGCTTCATGTCAGGAAAGATGAGGACGTCACACTCGCTTCCTTCGCTTCCCTCGCAGAGTGCGAACTTGGTCTGCATACAAGGGAAGTGTGCACTGACGTCAGCACTTTCGTTTCCTTCTAGACCTAGCCAGGTTCTGTAACCGGACAAAGAGTTTGTTGGAACAAGCATAGAAGGTGAAAAGAAGAGTCTCAACGTCTTGAGATCACCATGCAACGGTTGTGCGTCCTGTCAATCACCACCCGACTTTGCTTGTGATCGACCAAGCAACAAGAAACCCGACAAAGGGGTTGAGGAACAAGCGCGAGGAGTTCAAAAAGAATCTCAACAGATCTACAGTGCAACAATTGCCGTCCTGTCAAGTACCAACTGATACACTCAAGATCGAAGCAGAAAGAGAAGCGCAACCGAGGATGCAGAGAACGCAGGAAGTTAAACGGCTCGATGCTGCACGTAACGACGTTGAACATTCTGCCACCAGTAAGGAGCTGAGAGGCAGCGAAACTCGAGGGTAGCTGAACCAAAATGTTCTCATGCCTCTATATCTCGAGTCGCAGTCCTTCGTCTAACAAAGTTGATCTTTTTCGTGGAACAGATTTTCAGGGACGGCAACAACAACATGTGCATCACCACAGAATTCACAAATCAACATGCAAAGCGAGACAAAAATGTAAGTAACGCTAAGGAATGCTGACCTTCTGCGGAAGCACCTTTCTCTTCATGTAGATTGCAGACGCGAGCCTCTTCGGCAGGCGCTCCGCCTCAGCGGCCTCTATCCGGGGGGGCCATGAGGCAGGGTCCTGCAGCAAACTCCTCGGTATCAGTCCCGTCAATCACGCAAGCCGTTGCACATGACTGGGTTAGAGTTGAGGTTAGAAGCGAGGTTAGCAGTGACCATCCCTCACCTCTTCTGAAGATTCTTAAAAAACGAGGATCAAGTTGCCTTCTCTCAATTAGGTCCTCACTTATAATTAAACAGTACATTTGCTTGCAACGCTTGAAGGAAAGCATTTGCTCCAGACTTTGTGCCTTTCGACTTTTAACATTTCCTCTTGAGGGCGAGACTCTCTTCCTTACAAAGCATAAAGATGAGCAGAATTAAACTGCAGCCTAATCTGTCAATACCAAGCCGCAAGCTGCTTTTTGGGGAGTGTAAGCAGCAAAAAACATCAGAAAAATGGGGGCCATTAAGAAGCAAAGCAAGCGAGGCCTATGAGCGGCTTGATATGTCAGCGGACTCCATGAGCAGCTACTTTCTAGCACTAAATAGCAGGTCTATCTCTGAACTTCTTGTTAGAAGCTAGTCAAGAGAAGGGCGGGAGCGGGGGAATCAGCCAAGCAGAACAAGAAGCAATCTTGCTGAGAGCATTCGGCTATAGACAGCTGCAGAATCAGTGCATTCCCTTCCCTTCGTAGACAATGAATATGAATATACGGACTACAATCGTGCTCATGACCAGCATTGCCCCCACTCAAACATCGAGTTAGGCGTAGACTGACACATTTTCCTTTGAGACAAAAAACACAAGCCAATTCCAGTGAGTAACTTCCTCTACCTGGAATCGCTGTTCAAGTTGTCACCAGCATCACGTTGAGAAATACACAAGAAGTTCCAGGACCTCACACAAGAACACTGATTGAGCCCTTCGGCAAGGGCATTTCAAACATACTCCCAAGCAATCTCATCAGGCAGAAAAAGCTGGCACTATGATCTCGTTGAGAAAGTACGCCATAAGATGTGAAATGAGCAGAATCCCGTCGCGGTGTCGCTTCACAGACAGAGAGCAAGAAACCAACTTTCCAGCCTTCTGACTAGCTGAGCGGCTTGTAGTGCTTCAAAACCAGGCTGATTTGCTGAGTAATTCTCAGCTTTCGCATTTGCTGATTGCAAGCTGGTCTTGAATTCAGAGGAGAACCAGCAGTACACAAGCTTTTTGAAGTGCAGGAATCGAGCAAGTGCTTCAGCCGGAAACTTACGGTCAGCAAAAAATGTTTGGTTGCAGAAATCAAGCAATTGCACTAGATGGAGCCAAATAATGCTCAGCAAGAACCTACCTTGTAGCACAGGAACACCATGCGCTCGTGCAGCTTCACACTCCCCACAAGCGGCCTTGATCCAACCTCTGGCCGCCAGAAGTCGATCTCTGGGCCGGAAAGTGGCATTCCTGGAGCTCCAAGAGAAGACGTCCTCACCAAATGGCCACGCAGGGGAGAAGTGGTCGAAGAATCCATGCCAGGGTTTAGGCCGGGGTTTAGGGCAGGGTTTAGCAAGGACTTGCGCCTATGCATTGTGGCATCTACCTGGCTCTGTGTGAAGTTGGGGGGCAGCAGGAGGGAATCGAGCGAACCCTTGCGCTTGTGCCTCGGGGGGCGTGCTTGATCAGGAGTGAGCGATCTCCGCAGCTTGGAGGAAGATTTGATGGCAGATATAGGTGACTTCTCCGAGAGCACCGCCCGTGCGGGAATTGCCGGGGGAGAGCCTGTGTTCTTGGCATTCTTGGACAGAATGCCTGGCTGATGAAGCGCGCCATCGCCCTTCTCTTGTCGCAACACCGATCCCTTTGCAGCAGAAACCACTGAAGCTTCCTCAATTAAATCTATCCCCGAGGTGGAAGGCCCCTCCTCCTCAGGCACAGCAGACTGGTGGCTCCTGCGGATCAGGACATCTGGGGAAAGCTGCCGCAGGTCCTTAAACTCGCTCTGCGAGGTGTCGGAACCATCTGAGGGGCCAGCAGAGCTTGTGACAAATGCCTGGATGGGAGAGAGAGCGTTTGGATTGTTACTCTGCTGCGGATCAGAGTGGGCGCCCGACTTTGTCCAGGCGTGCTCGCCAGGCTCTTCCATTTTGCTCGCGCTTCACAGGTGGTGATTATTTGCCCCCATTTGCACGTCAGAGTCCACAGGAAAGGCGATCGCACCCGTCGACCACAGGTAGACGCGATTCCGCTTTATGGATCAAGAACCCGAAGTCTACACAAGCGACCACCCCTCCATCAAGGGCACCATTCTTCCTCCTTTCTTCCTGAGCCTGAGAAGAGAATGCAGCTGAATGCCGCCGGCGCCAGCCTGGCCCACCCGCCGCTCCATCTAAGTTTTGAATCCCACGAGGCCTCACCCGACGTGACGTGCATGATTGCGCTAGGCTAGATCAGGTCGCTCTAGTTATAAACCCTTGGTAAAGGGCACCGCGGCCACGACGGTGGGCCGCCCGCCGCTGGCCGGCGGCCATAAACACTGCCATCATTGCGGGGGCCGGCCGCGCGGGGCCCGTCTAGAGTCTAGCTCTCTCGTCTTGTCGAGGTCTTGTCCGGTCGTCTGCTTGTCCGCGACTGATCGTGCCAGTGAGAGGCATCATAGGGGAATCGACTATATGCGAAATGGATCATGCACCTTTTTTGAAGCATGCAAGCGGGATCCGCACGGGACCGATCGATAGATCGAGTGGACCGCCCATGGAACGGCCCCGGCGCTAAAATGCTTTTGAACCCTGAGATCGATCCTGAGAGAAGCTGCCTCACTGTAACAATGACGACTTGCATATTGGGGTAAGGTCGCCATCGTCGCCAGGATATATGCTCGATACGGGGAGTGCCAGGTTGTTCAATGCGATATGGTACGCACCGTCCATCACGATACGTTCGTCTCGAGCAATGAACGTACATCATACATGTGACTTTCGTGGGTATACTGGCGACAAGTTAAACTGCAATTGAAAGCTAGCAATAAGCAGTTGACACACAGTTGGCAGCCGGGACTCAGTGGGTGATACGTAGACGCAAAGCCGAGAACTCTCATGAGTGTTCTGGGCTTCGCATGCAATTGCAAAGCTCAGGAGACTTGATCCTTTCAGCGGCATGCCCGCGGCATGCACGCGTGCCAGCCGGAGCTATAGCCCAATAAAAAAACTTCGTGACAGCAATGCATTGAAACACAATCATTAGCCAAATTTATAAGTTCACAGCGAAGTATAAGCCACGAAGGCACAAAATGATTGCGCTGAGTTTGATGCGACCATGGAACATACATGCCTTGATGTTCTCTTGTACATGGCGCCGTAGCCACATGGGCCACGGGCTTATGATTCAGTTCACATTCTCAACACCAGTTCTAGCAAGCGGATCGAGGACTTCGACGAGCGTGATTCAGTTACACTTGATCGAGAGCGGGGCGGATACGAAGCGCCCAGAAACGTAGCTAGCTGGGCATGTTCAATGCATCAGGGCGACAATCAACTTGTCGATCATGAGACCGGATGTGAACTCGTTTGAACGAGTTGTCGAGTCTTGTTGTTTATCACGCCACAGGAGAAAACTTGTAATCTGGTAACCGTGGAATTATTATTCCCTTTCCGTCCGGTCTCTACCCGTACGAAGCTAGCCCGAAGCACCAAAGAATGTTCTCGTTACTGCTTGACAAGTGCCCCAGCCTATCCTGACGTTCTTTGTCTGGACGGGCAGGCTTAGCTGCTCGGCTTCGTATATTTCCGCCTAGCTTAAAGGAACCGACTGACGACGTGTGATTTAACGCCGAAAACTGTTGGGCCAATCCTACTGGCGGCCCTACTGTCGTTCGTAGCATCTGATGCAGTCTGCAAGTTGCGCACAATGGGCGCACAATCTGAGCTGACGTTCCGCGACTGCGGGACGAGAGACTGACTATAACTTACGGCAAAAGCAATGCCACTACTGGTTTAAGTGCCGACGATTGGCGACTTGTTTTGCCCCCCGTCCAATTTTCGAGCTGTACTGCTAACGGTAAATGAAAGCAGTTCTGTTCTTCGAAGCCGCCAAAGTAGAACGCGGTGCGAGCCCCTAGTACTGTACTCCTGTACGAATGGCAAATTGCGCGAGCAATCATGACGCCTTCTAAAGCAACTACAAAAACGGGGCCCGTAGAAAATATCTTCAACTTCCGCTTGTCAGCCCCTCTTATCCTGCACAGTCTCCACCAAAGGGGCTGTGTTCGACCTACCTATCTCACTCATCTTTTTTGAGTCTCGCGCGGGCCAAAAGATGTCAGTTTCAACCGTTTCGTTGTCCGCGAAATTCTTCCCAGACTCGAGAGCTTTACGCCGCGTGCCACTTGAGACTGATCAGATCCCCGGTCTTCCATAACCTGAAATCGGGCATCGGGTACCCGTCCTGAGTGATAACCTGCCCATCTTCCATCGTAACCACCAGCCTAACCCCACCCCGACCGGACAGGTCAGTCCCCGGGGTCCACCACGCGCCCCACCCGTCCACTTTTGACCCAGGGTGTTCCACCGGGGAACCGTTTCCAGAGTTCCCGCCGTTGTTGTCGGCAGCCGTAACGAATGTGACGCCAGTGATGACGCCAGCGCCGGGGGCACGTGACACGACGACGGCCTTGGCGTTGCCGTTGTAGGCCTGGTAACGTACAGTGAGGTCGTGGGAGGGGTAGTTGGGTGCGCCCATTGTGGAGCAGTCAACTCTGCAGACGTGGTTCAGACAAGGGATCAGGAAACGCTTCGAGGAACCTTCCCAAAATGCTGAAGTGTTGTGAATTCGTTTGGTGGCGCTGTCTCAGACTTTTCCCGGGCTTCGAGGAAACTGTTCCGCTGGCAGTGACTCGCGGGTCGAGGCATCATTCAAACGGCAAAAGAACAACAAGACACCCAGCTGTGCAGACAGAACGTGGTTCGTGGTTACGATCGGAGACTTGGGCCAAACGGATTAAGAGTAATCCCTTCCAGAATGAAGCGGGTCCTAAGAGGGGGCCCGTGGAAGTGACAAGAAGAACAAACTTCACAATGTAGACAAAGCCAGAAGCTGGAGTACGTGATGGGATCGCTCGAAAGGCTCTGGCGGTAATCCACCTGTCCTTGCCTTCAGAAAAGGCAGAACGGTGTTTCACGGGCACCCGGAAATCAGGTCCTGAGTTGCTTTTCGGATGCTGCTCAAAAACGAAAGAACTCACAGGCCCGAGGCGAGAAAGGCAATCCGTTTATGGGCAATCACAAGGCAATCGGTCTGTGGCAAGTATAAGAAAGTGGCAACCTCGAAAACTCGCTCGCAGGAAATGATAAACCCATAGAGGCTCTCTTGAACTTCTGACTCCTTTGAAAGACCTGCTTTCTTGATCCGTTCGAATACTAAAGTGCGTACTCAAAGAAAAGGATTCTTGAAGCTGACGAAGAAAATCAAAGCACTTACCTGGTCCAAGATCCAGTGAAGATCCCCCCGTGATTCCCATCCGTCCCTGGTACGTATTCTTGGAACTCCTTCAAACAGATGTCGATGTGCGAGCCCTGGGGGGGGCCGGATCCCGACGAGCGGTCCAGGGAGTCAAGGTGGTCGGTGACGTCAGTGATGACGTAACCCTTGCTGACGCCGTTCCCGGAGAGGATGCCGCACGCGCCACAGCCGCCGAGGTAGGCGAAGTTGCCGGACGCGGCGTGGAGGGGGTCTGCAGAGTTTGAATTTTCGGTTAGGTCAGTCTCGGGATGAAATCTTGTTAAAGAGGATCCTGTAGGAAGAACTAGGTGTTACAGAGCAGCCTGTCAGAACCCAGTGAATTTGAAGTTGATTGAAGGTTCAGTAGATCGACCCGAGAGGTGGCAGCCGTGGAGGGGGTCTGCGGAGTTTCGGAGTTTTGGGTCAGTCATTCGGCGAAGGAAATAGTGATCAGAGAGTTCAGACCCAAGAACAAAAGGTAAGGACTTTACGCGGCTCATGAATAGAGGGATGGAGGAAGTTGGAAGTTGCCGGACGCCACGTGCATGGGGCCCGTGGATTAGGGAAGATGGTCAGAAACCTCAACTTTTGCGACTGAAAGTTCAGACTTTTGCATTGAGAATTCCGGTTCTGATATTGTGACTGATAAAGCCAGAGCTGCATGGGCTTCACATTTATCATGGGAAAGCGACCATATGGCTCTGAGCGCTTCGGGTATTGTCTAGTTGGCAAGTGCCGTACAGGCTGTTGGATTTTCTGGAATTACGTAAGGGCCCTGGGTATCAAAGGTGTTCCGACTCCATAAAACGTGAGCAAGTTGCGCAAAGATGGATGAAAAAGCCGCGGAATACAAGGGTTGTGGTCTTGTGATTTGATGCTCCATTTGCTCGATACTGTCATTCAAGGATGGGGTGTGTGGTTTATTTGTCCAATTTATTGGAGCGGCAGGATGGGAGAGGTAACAGGTTGCGCACAAGGTTCTGAGCTGCTAGACAAGAGACGGTTCAAAAGGGCTCACTTTTCTAAGTGACTCAGTTTGCTGTGCTAAGCACTCTCACGGAGGTGATTTTCCCAGTGCAGCCAGATCTTACGAATTAGAGTATGCATTGCGCAATGAGGTTCTGTCCATTACAATTGCGGGCAATGCTGACTAAGGTCATGTCAAGAGGCTGCAGGAAGAAGTTTCAAGGGCAGCTCTTCCAAGGCCGGGTGTAGGTATCAATTCTGCGCTGAAATTCTCTTGGCATGCAAAGAATCTGGAAAGGAAGTTGAGCCCTCTTGAACATGGGAGGCAAACAGGGTTGCATTAACCATAATAGAGATTGCTAGATTTGGATGTTTTACTTATGTGAATAGAGAGGAGGAAAAGGAAGGGTCGGGCCTTACACAGAGAGTTGGCAACGAACTTGCCGCCATTGCCGTCCATAGCAGGCCCCCCGACGTCACTCCCATAGCCACATTGCCCCAAGGCTGTAAAGCACAAGGTTTGCTTGTTAGTCATCAGAGGCCAACCTCTTGTGCTCAACGTTGGTTTGGGTCACTGCTTGGCTTTCTGAATGCTGCATACTAGTAGGGGTTTGTTTTCTTTCGAACTGTCTGTTTTGCACAGGCGAAACTCTGCAAGACTGACGAAAGACAAGGGACGAGGGAAGTGGTCACCAAAGTACTTTCCGAAGTCAACTTAGCCTGAGACTCCGAAACTATCTATTGGACAATCCAGGCAGCTTTCCAAGTCTACCTCCCAAAGACCCAGGTATTTGCCCCCAACTTCTTAGCTCAAACAAGAATATGCAAGAGCTTACGCAGAGACTCCAGAAGGAGGGCAAATGTAAGCTCACTTAGAACAGAACCCGGCCACAAGTACAAGCCCCGGTTAACATACTGAAAGTTGACCGAGTCAAAGGGGCAGCTTCCTCAAGGGCATTTTCGCAAGCTTTGTTACAGCTGCGATGTGACATGGTCCTGTCAACTTGTGTGCTTTTTACAGCTCCACAAATCCAAGAGCAGTCAAAGACCATTCCGGACGACCCAACCTTGATAAAAGCGGATATCTGTGATTGAACTCCTAAACTGATTGCAGCACCTTAGACCCTTACAAACAACGCACAGCTCGCGGATCTGCATTGGGGGTGTGATCGACAACCCAGCTCTGAATTATGCTCACACCAACAAGTTAAAAGCCAGATCTGTTGCCAGGGAGCGACCTGTTGGAATTTTCAGGTATGCGAATCATTGTCACCCTCTTTTGATTGTCTGTCAGCTATAGGCAGGCAGCACGCACAGCAAAACTGAACCTGAGCAGACATTGTTCAAGCTCAGCAGCTGGCGTAACTGAGGAACTGAGGGATTGCTCTCACCATCTGCGCAGTCCATCGTCCCTGGGGTGTTGTAGAATGTGACAGACACGGGAGTGCTCTGCCCAAAGCCAAGCGTTGATCTACGATCCTGACCGTCCGTTGGGGGTGTCTCATCCCATAGGGATGCAGTCACACCACCATCGTTGGACTCTTGCAGGAGCTGGCGCGCATTGGCTCCTGCTGTCAAAAGAAGTAAAGTGGCGAGGAACATGCAGCGGGGGATTGCCATGGTGGCAATGTGGGGGAGGGGTAGGGAAGGGACTGATTGGGAAGCTTCTGAATGTGGAGCTTCGACCTGGTTTGCAAATGGAGAATGTGGGATTGGGCGTGGTAGAAGTGGTTGTTGGGAAACGTGAAATGAATATGAAAAGTGGCTTTGAAGTTTGGAGCTCCTTTCCTTTTCGCACCTCTCCAGCAGATTCTCAACCCCACATTCTCACTTCTCATCCAGGAGAACCGGTCAATTTCGCCATTTGAATCAGACCAGAACGGCCAATCTTGATCATCCATTGCAAAACTGATCGGGGCAGCTTGCAAATGCTAAAGCAAAGTGTGTGATAACGGCAGCATTGTACGGAATCTTGCAGCTGAACTTCTATTAGCAAATTGTGCTGCCGAGGCTCTGTCAACCACCCTAGCGCGGTCAAGAGATCTGGCGGCAATACGCGCTCCTCGGATATGAATGATGATTGCCGGAACCCTGAAGTCTGAACGGCCGCCTTCGATTGGCTCCTTCGACCTCGGCTTTCTTCACATGCATCATCATGGAGCCGAGGTCGCTGAAGTGGCGCCAGGAGATTGAGCGCCCAGACACGACAAAAAGGTGAATTTTGGAATGCAGCGCATCCGCAAGTCATCTGCACAGATTCACCTTTCAAGCAACTTTATCATCATGGTCCGTGTTGTCTACAGTGTCTACGTTTTCTCACAGCTGGTACATACATACGGTGCAGAGCAAGACAAAACGAGAAGAGAAAGCAGATCATTGACAGTGCTCATCATGCGCTTTTATAACTGAATATAAGGTTCAGTTACCCAGCAGAATCTTCAAAGCGCAGAGAGGCCCCGCGGGCCCGACACTTGTCGCAGTTGCACCGGCGGGCGAAGGACGTCATGACACTGTGACACAGCTGGGAGGAATCTGTGAGTCAATATTTGAGGTTTTGGTGTAAGTGACAGCCCGGTATAGAGTCACCGCCATCGATTTTCAGCGACAATAGGTGGTTATCCCATGCCAATCAGTCGCTGAGAACAATGCCAGGAACAACTGACCGAGAACGGCCTGCCGCCTGATCCGGAAAGGCTTAGCCGCTGACACTTGGCACTTAAGGTCAGCGAATGACGCAATGCTTTTGTCGTATCTTCTTCTTGGTTAGGTTTTAGGTTAAAGGCTAATCATCGCTTTGCAATTTTGACCAATCTAGGGCTGGCGAGTAATCTCGAATGTATCAAAGCAAGGTACCCTAGCCCAGCTTCTTTTTAAGATCGATCGACGTTCGCGCTCTTCTACAGACCTAAAAAGGGTTATCGGACGGTTTGCGTCTTACATGGAGTTTGAAAAAGCCCAAAAGTGCCTATCTCGACCTCACAGGTTGCCACCTGGCTGCTTATCGATCGCTGTCTTCACATTCAAAATGGAGCATTGCGGTGAGCAGCTGTTCAATGTTTCAAAAGCCGAGGAGAGCCTTGTCACAAGGTTGTCAACAGGAAGCTGAAAGGAACGACGTCTTCAGCAGCATTGTGGTTCACAATCCTTTCCAACCCTTTTCCGAGTTCCGGTTGTGATGCTTCTCTTTATTTCTCACCTTTTCTGTAAGAGCTTTACATGTCGTCACTGCAGACTTGCTCAAGTGATGCGGTTCTTCAGCTGAGTTGAATCCTTGGCATCACAAATGAGCAGCTGCTGAGAGAACAATGAGCAGACTGGGGAAGGGGGAAGATCTGCGGCGTGATGCCAAAGAGACGTTTCGAGAAATGGGAGCGCGCGGAAAGGGCACCCGCGGCAGGAGGTTGGGAATCCAGATATTGTTTGTATGCGCGGTGGTGCTCTGCAGTGGCGCGAGCTACTATGCCACAAGCGTGCGGTTGCACAGGTCATCGCAGGTAGGAGTTGTGAAATCAATAACTCTCATGATAATGTTTTTCAGTCTGGGATTTGGGGGTCATTTGAGGGCCAATATTCTGAGCCTGATGTAGCTTTCGTTGTTGCCTGAAGCTCGTCGAAACTGAAATCTATGTGCAGACTTTGCTTTCTTCTGCATAGAAAACTGGCAAGCAGACTCCTGAATCAGAAAGTTGCTCTGCTTCCTTTCTGGTCCCATAATAATGAGGGTTTACGATTTTTAGAGTATGTATGTGCTGCCCGATCCTGTCCATGCTACTCGTGCATTTTATGAATGCTAAAAAGGACCCAAAGTCAGCAAAGCCACCTATTTTACTGTAGAGCGTACACTGATACAGTGTGACACACAGTCAATGAATGAAACCTCAATGACCCTTAACCCAGCATTACAGAAGAGCTGCAACCTGGTGGCATAGCCATGCAGTCCTTTTTCCTACAACGTCTGTTTGTCCTGCTCTTAGACGCTGATTTGAACAATTGAGCGTCCTTTGCCGACCCTGCTTTTTCTAACGGGCAAAGCAGTCAGAATGTATTCAAATGACGATCAATGCCAAGTGTCTAAGAACAACCTCCTTTTGCCAGGTGCACAGCAGAAATCAAGGGACGTCTCATCCGGACCGATTCCAAATAGGCAATGAGCTCTCAGTAAGCCTGAAAACCCCCGGCCAAGACAGTGCAAAATTCTTATCAAAGGATGGTGTTGAATACCCCATCAAGTCCTTCCGGGGCTCATTCACACTGCCCTGGGATGACTGGCCCCCCCAGCAAGTGCACAGCCTCTTCTTTGCACATAAGGAGCTGCCCCGAACTGAAGAGTTCGATAGAGAAGAGCTAGGGATTCTGAGAGAACTAGAGAGGGCAGCAATCGAAGCCGAAGGCGAGCGAAGAACGGGGGAAGGTTTCAAGGAAGCAGAAGAGGGGAACGATGCCACTGGAGGCTTGAAAGCGGAAGGAGGAGACATAGGAGGGGCTAACTTGGAGCACAATTTAGAAGGTCGAGCGCAAGTACAAGGCGTAGCAAGTCAAAGTGAAAGCAGAGTAGGCGCGCAAAGCGATTCAGGAGATGAACAGGGGTTCGATAGCACCGCAGCGTTAGATACAGCAGACGAAACCGCAGATTTGCATTCAAGGCATGCTAGCGTGGACAAACTAAGTAGAGACGGCACGCGATTGACAGACGGTGTTCAGTTGAGAGGGGAAAGGAATGGGGAGCAGGTCGAAGGAGCAGCTGGAAGGGTCGGGTTGGATGATGAGCGAGGAGACAAGGATCGCCAGTTGCGGGTTGAGCGGGTGAGCTATTACAATACTCTTGTTGCAGTTTTGTTTATTCTCTCCGTTCTTGATTGGTGATTCAGTTTGCTGTTCGAAGTTCGCAAAGCACGGTGCATTTTGACTCCGTAAAAAGCTGGAGGTGGCCTGTGATCAGCCGGGTAATCAACCCAGATATTTCCAGAATTGGGCGGACTTTTATGCGTTGTGATTATTGAAACGGGGGTGGAAGTCTGGACGCAAAGAGATGCCTACTTCCTGTTGAGGAAGAATCAGTATGTGCAATGAAAAGTGGCATCGAGATTGTGGCAGAAAATATTGTGTCGCTTTGCAACCGCCGCTGACCGTGTAAACAGTCCGTGGTCCTGTCAAACCATGTGGCTTACAGATGTTCGAGGGGAACTTTCAAAGCGGTTTTTAAATGAAACTGGGTCTCAATGTGGCCATACTTTCTCAGCTTTCTGTCTACTGGAAAGACCAATCAACGTACTCTAAGCGGACCTTGATAAAGCTCTCTCAATACAAGCTGTGCGCAATCCGCGTCTTGGGAGTTTTGAGCGAGGGCACTCTTAATCCATCGAGCTAAGCATTCGGTTCCGCCATCGTTTCAAACAGGAACAGGACAAAACCCAAACTGTTAAGGAGGTTTCCTTTCGTGTCGTACAGGGTGTCTTCGAGAGTCCGCCCGATCTGTATGACGCAATCTCTGACGAGGGCTACCACCAGTGCGTCGAGCGGGACCCGAGCTGGGCAGGTGACGTGGCAATTCCTAATCTCGTTCCTCTCTTTTCTTCCTTGTGGAAAATGTTTTACTAAGATTGTCAAGCGTCATGCTGCATGTTTAAAGCGGGTTTCGCCATTTTGCCGGCTCCCGCAATAAAACTACCGTGCGCCAATCTTTGATCAGACTCAACAAAGCGTCCTCCGGCTGAATTCTGAGAATCGTAGTTCTCCGTGTTGTTCAGTCATCTACTTCGAATAGAAACCTGCAGGCGCGATCCTTTTGCAATGTGGAAGAGCGCCTGTTGATTCGTCGGGGCTCTTTGTGACGGCAGCCTTCTTTTCCTGAGATTCAAAAAGGAGATGTATGGCCGGTGACGAGTTGCTCGAGTCTCTTACGTTCAAAGTGGAAAAGACAGCCGAGTCTGTCGGAGTTGCCGATGAGATTGACAAGAACTGTTCTCTGTCGTTCCCTGCTAACGAACTTCGAACGCTCACAATAGAAATGGCCCCTCTTGACAGCATAGTTTCTCAGATAGTTCATCCATACATTGTGTGGAGGGCGATCAGGTGTCTGACGGGTCCAAGGTGCGGACCTACTCTAAATATCGTCTTGATCATTTCGTTTGCAGCACCCCCGGCAGTAGAGGCTCGAGGCTACTTGTTTCCAGCTCTAGACGGGGGCCTGAGCCAGCAAATCTTCGAGGTGAAATCCACTTTCCGTATTTAGAATCTAGAGGATCCAGTCCCTGAAGTCTCTGTTGTGTGACACGTCGATTAGGATCCGGTCCCTGAGTTCCTTTCTGTTTGCTTCTCACGTAACTTGCGGTTTTTGAATCAGACTTGCTGGACATCATCTGTCCAGATAGCATCTCGGTGCCGCATGCATCATGCGAATACGATACTTAGACAAGTCTTGCGTATATGAGGGAGGTTTGTCGTCTTCACTTGCTTAGGAAAGCCAACCTGACGTTCCCTGCTTTACGATGCCAAACCTGACGCGAATCTTCACGTCATTTCTCAGAAATTCACATGCGAATCTTGATATCTGACTTTATACCGGTTTGTGTTACTCATGGCTAGCAGATACAGTCTGTGCACACTCCCATACTCCTGCTGAGTGTAGCTACTTCTGTCGTAGCCGGATCCACCGTGACGTCATCTCTTGTTTTCTGACGTCACCCGCCCTCCCCCCCACAGATCGCAAACACAGTTGTCATTGCACGCATCCTGAACGTGACGTTGGTCGTTCCCGAGATGCGGGCCGATGCTTTTTGGAAAGATGGAAGGTGCGTAAGGGATGCGCTTTTTCCTGCTTTGGTTGGAACCCTTTCAGTGCTTCCCGCTCGCTCAACAGATCAACAAGACGTCTTCTTAAAGTAAAAGAAGGCGTCTTCTCCTTGGCTAGATACTATGTCACGCCGCTTTGGAAGCTTCCTTTGTGCGCAATGAAGTACTTGCAAGATTTGGAAGTCTCTCGCCTCCTATGGACCTCCCGAAAAACAGAATCGTGGAAAGTGACTGCTTCAGAGCGCATTCGCACGCCCATACGAACCGCCCTGTCCGGCCCTCGAGGATCGGAAGGTCTCTTTGGAAAATTCGCCGGCAGCTGCGGTAGAGGAACCTCCGTCGACGGATGGCCGGAGGGATCGGGTCAAACGGCTTAGCGGTTTCGATGTTTAGGAACACCGTTGTGTCGCATCCCCTGGCTCGTCGGACGCTCTGCACCGCTTCAGGATCCGTCCGGATCCCAGAAGCGCACTTTCTTCGCTTTCTTCCGCTAGCTTCTTTCTCTGCAGCGACTTGGGAGTTTTGCAGGTCGAAGATGGACTCCGATAATATCCGAGCAGTCACCCTGAAGGAGCTTTCCCGCGCCGCTGTAAAACAAAAGAAGTTTTCAAATGTCGCACTCCCTTTGCTTGTCGCCAACCGGCATAGTTGTTTTGCAGCGACTTCGATTCCATGTTTGCCTGCAAAATCTCAAGTTATTTCTTTCGGACGACGTCCGAGTCGTCTCCATAACAGACCCTCCAGCCCTTTCTGAGAACATGTGAAACTCCCTCCAGATAAATGTCAACCAATACTCTCTTTTTGCAGCGACTTCGAGTCCATCTTTGACCTGCAAAAGTTCAAGTCAGTTCTTTCCAACGCTCTCCGAGCCGTGACCCTGAAGGAGCTTTTCCGCACCGCTGCAGATTGAATCCATTTTGAAGTACCGCATTCACTTTGCTCGTCTTCAACCGTTGTACTCTCTTTGCAGCGACTTTGAGTCCATCTTCGACCTTCAAAACTTCAAGTCAGTGCTCTCTAATGACATTCGCGTCGTCACCATGAACGAGCTTCCCGCTTCGATGCGGGAATCCGACAACTGGATCTACGTGGACCGAGTACAGGACGGTCTGCCGGCGGATTACGTCAGCGTGCTTGGGGACTCGTTCCAACCCGGGAATGTAAGTAGTTTTTGTTCTTATTATCCATTCTGTTATATGTAGGAATTAGCATCATCAATTCGATATTTCTAGGGAATGTAAGTAGACTTATTTTCTTCACAATACGCCCTGTAATTTGAGGCGATAACATCAATCTTTGTATATTCCTATTCTCAATTCAAGTACTTGTCTAGTCTGGTTATCCTTATGTTTGGGACCGAAGTCCTTCAGAAGGCCGGGGTTAACTAGAGCCGCCAAAATCGTCCAGACTGTACTTGGGACGATGCATGCGGGCTATGCTCAATCACGTCATTGAAACCCCACTAAGAGGTTTCTAAGTTGAGAACGCCAGCGCCGGGAGAAGAATTGAAAAGAAGTAGAGCGAGATCAAAGCGCACCTTCTCCGCAGGTGACGTCTGTACAGCGTGTGGTCTTAGCCACCGATTGAGTCCTCTGTGGAACTCTGTGTTAAATAAGGCAGCGCAGCAGGAAAATAAAACTGAGACGACCTAGAGCGAGACAAACGCGCAAGGTCGTGCCGGTGACCTTTCTGTATAGCCCACAGGCTACTCTTAATCGTGTCATCAGCGTAGCTTTTTCAAGGAAATCCAATTGCGCCAAGAAATAAGCGGTGCGCTTCTCTCCAACCACTGTACCGGTAATAACAGGTTGAGAATAATTAGAGCGGGACAAAGCGCACATCTCGTGCAGGTGACCTTTCTGTACAGCACGTGGGCTGCTCTTAACCACGTGATCGACCCCCCCAAAAAGAAACTTCGCTGTCGCGCCAATACCAGGCACTGCGCTTCTCATCGACTTTGCAGTCCCGCTCTGTTGCAGAACAGCTAAGGAAAACTGGAGCGAGACCAAGACCCATTTCCGTGCAGGTGACGTTTTTGTACAGCATGTGGGCTGCTCTTAACCACGTGATCGACCCCCCCCTCGAGAAACTCCGCTGTTGCGCCAAGTACCAGGCACTGCGCTTCTCTCCGACCGTTGTAAATATCTCCAACGCGCTCCAAGCGAGGATGCGGAAAAGGGCAGGGGGGCCGTTTCTGGCGATACACCTACGGTTCGAGGTCGACATGGTCATGCACCAAGTGAGTGAACGGGACTGGGGGCAGAGGTGTTCTGAAGCTTTGGTGTCAAGAGCGTTACTGCATCTGCTTTGCAACAGGATTTTTGGGGTAGCTATGAAAGCGGTTTTGCAGGTGTTTTTGGCGATACACCTGAGGTTCGAGGTCGACATGGTCGTGCACCAAGTGGATGGGCGAGGCTGGAGTCCGGGCTGGTTTGCAGGATTGGTGTCAAGTGCGCTTCTGACTTTGCTTCACGTGCTTTTTCATGGCGTCTTACAGCGCATGTCGGAAGTTGGTATCTTTTTTACCGCTTCGATGTTTGGCCGACATGGTCGTGCACCGAGTCAGTGAACGGAACTGGGGAAGAAGTCCTCTAAATCTGGTGTCAAGTGCGTCATTCACCGGTTGCAATTTTGGGCAGATGCGTCTTCGCTTTCCGGTGTCCATATGGCTATGCGACAGACCTTTCGTGACGCCTGTAAAAGCGACTTTTCTACGAGTGGGCCGTTCTTATAGTGGTGCAATCACGCTTTCACGCGTCACGTGACGCAGTCTCTCCCTCATTACGCTCTGCAGGCGGGTTGCGACTCTGGCATCAATCATTCGGAGGAAGAAGCGTCCTGGGCCAAGGAGCGAAAGCAACGCTTTCCACACACACGTATTCCCAGTAGCACACCGCCACACCAGTGACTACTCCAGCAGCGCGTCCGCCGAATCCTAGCACAAACTGCTGACGTCAGCTTTTTCTGTAATTTGCATGCAGGCGGGTTGCGACCATGGCATCAATGATCCGGGAACAAGCGTTCTGGATGGAGGAGTGGAAGGAATCCCTCTGACGCTTCTCGCCCGCATTTGGCTTGCGTGTGGCGAACCTCCAAAACTACTGAACCGCAAATACGAACCGTTCACTCTCTTGTGAGCTCATTATAATCACATATTGACGTCATCTCCGTGTCCCCTTTACAGGCGGGTTGCGACTATGGCATCGACGATCCGGAGGAAGAAGCGTTCTGGGTAGAGGAGCGGAAGCGTCGCGACTGGCCGGAAGCACGCCCCGACGAGCTGATGAGACGGAATGGGTACTGCCCCCCGACGCCGGAGGAAATCGGAAAGTGGCTCCAGGGGCTGGGGTTCAACCGGTCAACACAGGTAAGACAAAAAATCCACAATTTAGAAGGGGGGGGGCTTCTTGGTGCAGGTTTCAGATGCAGATTTGAGAAGGGCTGACCGGCCCCCCATATTGGAGGAGATCGGGAAGTGGCTGCAAGGTCTGGAGTTCAACCGGTCGACCCAGGTGAGTTGGGAAGGGAAGTGCTTTGAAAGGGGGGAAGGTTCTGTGCAAGAAACAGTCTCTGAACTTTTCTAGTAGTAAGAAATTGGGTCCTTCCCGCCAACGCCGGAGGAGATCGGGAAGTGGCTGCAATGTCTGGGGTTCAACCAGTCGACGCAGGTGTGAGAGAATTGAAGTCTTGGCCTTTGGATGCGGAAGGTCCTGAGGCAAGGAACAGTCTTTGAAACTTTTTAGTAGAGAAGAACGGCTACTGTTCACCCAAGCCAGAGGAGAAAAGCTGATTGGGAAAAAGCTGATGAATCAAATAGGAACCACCTTTCGTAAGCAGTCCGGACGTTCCTTGCCGCAGCGCCGCCTGCTCTCGTTCAAAGCGTCAAGTTCTGGCAGACATCTCTTTCTTAGATATCAGGACTCCACCTTAAGGACTCCACCTTATCAAGGCATTGGTTGTTCTGAGGAGTTCCTTTTCCCCTAGAGGGAACCAGCTCTGGAGATTTGCGAGTCAATTTGGAACTCAAACGAACCACCGCTTACTTAAAGGAACCTGTGACCCTGACCAACCCGTTGCTGCGTTCAGGTGTATCTTGCTTCCAGAAAGGCGAGGCGACTCTCGAGCGAACCTCAGGACCAGTTTACGCTAACAAATACTTAAACCTAATCAACATGTCGCTGCACGCAGGTGTATCTTGCTTCCGGGAAGGCGTACCATGAGGACGTATTCTTGCCGCCCTTTCTCGACATGTTTCCGAACACGTTCAAAAAGGTGAGCTTTGCTTCCTAATAGTCCTTGACTCTCTTTTGACTCCCTCTGATTGGCTTCTGCGGTAGCGTTTTCGCAGCTTCTGCAAAAGCGAGCGATGCTTCTTTCCGCCGCAAGTGCGCGCCGTAAGCAGACTTTCCAGCACCTTGGAGTCTGTCATTGTTCCTGGGTACGGGCATGAGCAAACCGCAGGCCGTGAATGACTCGGTTCTTAAACCAGGACACATAACCGAACGTTCTGAAAGAGTTGTGTTTATTTGCTTCGAAACAACCTAGTTAGAAACGAGTTTGCTGTGTCAAGGAAGAGTGACTCCTGCAGGGGCAAGTAAGAGTGAAACGACAGTCCATTCAGGAAGAAGGTGAAGCCTCGGCTCCTCTAAGCCACTTCTATTTGTATGCTCTGCAGGAGGACCTTTTAACCGAGGACGAGAAAATCCGGGTCAAGGGCAAAAACAACCTGCTGGCGGCGATTGACTTCGGCGTGCTCGCGGAAGCTGACGTCGTGGCGCTGACGTTCCACGGCGTCATGAAACTCTCAATACAAGGTTGGTGGCGTGTTTGTAAATCATGTCGTGATCTGACTTCGCCGATTGAGAACAACGGATCCATTTCAGTTTCTAGGCCCTTCACACTCGTTTTTAGTTGCTAAACAACCGGCATCATGCGACTGCCAGTCCGTACACTGGACAGCCGTCCAGTTTCTAACGAACCCAGGACGTCCACTTTAAAGGTCAAACCCCGATTGTGACTGCCGACGCAGCCCTTAGTAGTGTGAAGTTATCTGCTCCGCTTGATTGCCGCTCTGAGTGCTTCCTAATGGCGCTTGCTCCTGGCATAGTGTTACTGGGGCATGCGTGGCCGGGTAACCGTGCTGATACTCTCCTTTGCGGAGCTTGGCAAACAACCACCTATGCTACGTTATTTGCAGGGCATCGGAGTTGGAATGGGTTCCACAAAACTTTGCTGTATCCAAATTGGGAAAGTTGGAACTTCCGCGAGTTAGACTGGGAGACGTACAGAAAGCGTGTTGCCGAGACAACTCCGGTGGGGCGTCCAAGCCTTCGAACGGACGAGGCAATTGTGGAGGTTATGGGAAACCCAATACCTGAATGCATGTGCCGGACGCAAGAGTCACAATAAACAATGATACGGAGCAGCCTACGTATGGTGTCGACCACTATGTCTTGCATCTTCGATTCGCTGTATTCCTGAATCGTAAGCTTGTGCTCCACTTGGGGTGCCCTGATCAAGCCTATGGACATTAAAGGCAGCTAAAGATCTGACGTACACGTTAGTATCCCGATCGAGTTGAATCGATCCCTCGGTCAATGTCGTGCCGCTAGGCGTCGCTGCCATGCAGCCTCGTACGACCGTAGCAATGCAAGCAAAACGGATTCTCTAAAGAACGCAACGACTGTATGTCACTAAGAGACTGACATGTAATTTTGTCTGATACCATGACGAAGAGGCCACCGTCTCTCCGGAACTCTATGTTATGGCGCTGATGGAAACAAGTAACAAGGT